>MUZC01000669.1:157050-180481 GCA_002072015.1 Radix auricularia | reverse complement strand
CTTTTGAACCTTCAACTTTGACATATTTTAATTAATTCTAACCAATAGTTAAATGGCTTTTGCACACGGCCACTTCTTATGAATGAAACAATGAGAACAAAGCAGTAGTACAGTACATGTAATAGTCAAAATGAGGTTGAAGGATGAATGGTTGCCAATGACAACAAGTCTGCACACGGTACATTTTATTATTCCATACGATCCCCTCAGTTTACAATGGACTTAGAATTCCTTCGGTAACTTGATGCTAATAGGACTAACCAACAACAATGGTGTGGGAGATTGAGAGTGGGGGTGGGTAAACTGTCTGTAGTCTGTTATATTATATATTTTAAAATCTGGGGAGCCTTGTTTACAGTAAGCAGCCTATGATTTTGGTATCGTCCCATCACTAGCGTTCGTTTTTAAAGACCGTTTAAGTTTAAATATAACGCCGTTTTGCGGTGATTCCCAGATTGAGCGATACTGTGCCTTCGAAGCCACTTGGTTGAATTTCAAAAGCCGGCGATTGCCATAGTACCAGAAGCAACACAGCGCTGAGAGCAAAACGCAAGTGGGCTGTGACGTCACCAGCAGACCCTGGTGAGGCAGAAACTTCCCTTGGTTATAAAAAAACTTCCCTTGGTTATCAAAAAAAATCATAGCTAACATTTTCAAAAGCTGGCGATTGGTCATGGGGATCGAGATAACCAATGTTAAGTGGCAAATTTGACCCTTTTTTGTGCTCGTGTTATGAGGTTTCGGCGACTTTAAAAAATCGAATTAAACGACGAGAAAATGCTAAGACAAAGAGAGAATTTGGCGGTTCCAATAAAAAACGTCGTCATAGCTAACCGAGCTCGAGGTAAGTTGGTTCGACTGTATATCATTTCCGAAGCAACTGTACTATCATTTGATCTAGCGAAGCTGCTGAGAAATTGTAATTTTTTAAATTTATAACTGTTTTTCATTTAATTGCTCAATCTAGATTTTTTAAAATCCTTTAAACTTCATTAATAAGCTTATCTAGCGATCATGATATTTCATTATGAGAATTATAGTTTAGTATTTAAGTATTAGTAATAGCATAATTGAAATACAGAAAATTGTTTACGACATGTCGTAACTTGTCGTAACAGCAGACAACCCGGGCGGATGTTGCTGGCGTTACGACATGTCGTAGCACCAGCCACATCCACGCGGGTAGTCTGCCGTTACTTTGTCGTAGCAGTAGACACTCCGTAAATCTTAACAAACTCTTCTTTATATTGTATACGCATATATATTATAATAATAATAGGACATTATTTGTGTGTGTATTAATTCTAAAATCTAAATTTATTTAAATAAATTATTTTAAAAGATTTAATTTTAATATTGGTCTATCGATTATAAATATATCAGCCAATTTTGCTATACTATAGTATACTTGTGTAAGTGATGCCGATGTATTAAAATTTATTATACTGTAAAGCCAAAGCCTAAAGCCGTAAATGAAAATCCTCAAGCAACTGATTCGCGCACAATGGCACAACCATTCCATTCATCCTTCTACCTCATTTTCACTCTATTACTAATACTAATACTATTGAGGGGGGGGGCAGGTAATAACAACCGCACAGGACTCCTCGTATACTTGCCTTTTTTTCCCCCATTACTTCGTGCTGCAGTTTATGTCCGTTTTCTCAGCCCCCCCCCCCCCCCGCCTCTCTTTGCACTATTTATGATGAGCAAGTCTGTGGGGCATGATGCGCTATGTCTCACTTCAAATCCCGCTTCCCCCACTTGCGTTCAGCACTTTTTCACGATGCCTTCAATTCAGGGAATTTTTCAAAAATATCTTCCAAACAATTTAGTAACAGTGATGGTTTATAGTCATTTTTTTTAAACTCACGCCTCACCTTTTTCGTTGGTGATGCCGACTGAGTGTCAACTCGCAAATCAATAGAAAAAAAAAAAAAATAGTATTAGCATAATTAAATACAGCTTTAGTCGTAACTGTCGGTAAGCACATAACACATTTTTACGACTGTCGTAGCAGCAGACGACCCGACCGGATGTCGTAACTCTAGCCAAGCATATGTGGATTGGTTAGTGTTACGACAAGTCTAAAATCTAAATATTTTTATTTTAACAGATTTAGTCAACGTATCTGCTTTTCAGAATAATTAAAAAAATTATCAGCATACTCATTATGATTTTTTTTTAAAGAAAAAATAGTAATAAATGAAATTTTAAAAAAAAACCAAAAAATATGACGGCAGCGGGATTCGATCCCGCTATCAATAGTGTCATATCATTTTCGGAGCAACCGGACTATCACTTGATCTAGCGAAGCTGATGAGGAAGTTTAATATTTTAAATTTATAACTGTTTTTCATTTAATGGCTCAATCTAGATTTTTTTTTTAAACCTTTAAAAATCATTAATAAGCTTATCTAGTGATCATGATATTTCATTATGAGAACTATAGTTTAGTATTTAAGTACATGTATTAGTAATAGCATAATTGAAATACAGAAAATTGTTTACGACATGTCGTAACTTGTCGTAACGGCAGACAACCCGTGCGGATGTTGCTGGCGTTACGACATGTCGTAGCACCAGCCACATCCGCGCGGGTTGTCTGCTGTTACTTTGTCGTAGCAGTAGACACTCCGTAATTTATAATGATTGTTAAGTTAAGTCATTGTTAAGTTAATTAAGTATTATAGTATTAAGTGATAAGTGACATAGACATAATTATAATAAATAATATTAGTAGTAGTACTACTAAGACTAGAACTAGAATGAATCAGATTGAATGATAGAATGTAGAAGAATATGCATTTTCTGACTTCTGTATGGGACCCATCCACCAAAGAAAACATTGATAAACTAGAATAAATTCAAAAAAGTAAAAGAGCTGCCAGATTCAGTGGCGTCACGGATTAGGGGCGGGCCGCCCAGGGTGACACCAACAAGAGGTTGACACCAGAATGTAAAATTCTTTATCAATTATATACTATAAGTATATATTCCCGTTATTTGGCACTGGAAAACTCGGAGGAGTTCTATGGGTTAAATCGTGATGGGTGACACCATGAGCTACCGCTTTGAGTGACACTGACACCATGGGCTACCGCCCCGGGTGTCATCAACCCTTGTGACGCCTCTGGCCATATTCATTACTGGAGAATATTCAAAACTGACAAGAGTAACACAATTAGTAAAATCATTAAAGATGTTGCAAGCTAGTTGTAACACTGGCCAGGAAACTTCTGCTACGACTAGTTCTAGCACTAGCAGAAATTTCCAAGCTAGTACTATGTATGATTAGTCTTAGCCTTAGCAGTAGATTTAGATAGGTTCTTGGATAAATCATTTTTCACTTTGTGAAAAATCTTTGCTGAGTTATATGCCCCTTGTTCAACTTTTTTGTTCACTTTAAAATGTAAACAATGTGTATGTGTGTAAGAATAATTGCATTTTTTTGTGTCATTTCTTGATTAAATTGGGATATATCATTTTAAAGATAATTGGATGCTGAATGTGCTGAATTTCATAAGTAAAATGTAATTAATTTGAGTTACAGTAAAATAACTACATAAAATAGTATAAATATCTTTTAGATTCGCCATGAATCCTAATTTTAATGATAGTCAGTGTTTTCAGCATCCAAATATCTACAAGAATTGATTATGTCCAATCCACCCCCCCCCAACCTCCCCCAAATTGTTTTTTTTTTTAATTTATCAAAATAATCACCACATAATTTTTTTTCCTATTTTTCAAGATGGCCGAAACTTTCTTCTATGAAACTCAGCCAATTATTTTCAAATTTGATCTAATCTAACAGCTAAACAATATTAATAACAATATTTTAAGTTACTTAAGGTATAAAAGACTAACTAACAAGCAATATAAATAAAAATTTCATTTAAATTTGTAGATCCGACTTTGTTTTCTGAGATAAAGAAATGTGTTGTTTTAGGGACACTTCACTTCATCAACCAGTTTTAAATAAGTATTAATGCCAATTATTGTTTTCCTTTTCAACATGAACAGTTTGATATGCTGGATTTAATATTTTGGATAATTTTTTTGAAGTTGTGCTCAATTTAAAATATCACATATGCAAATTTAACAGCCATTTTGAATATTAATGAGCCACATTTCATGGAATTGTCTGCTGCCACATTGTCATAGCATCAGACACTTTGAATCATTAAACCTTGAAAAATTACAGGATAGAAGAACCAAGAGTAAAGTAGTATTCATAAATAAAGCAATTAATTGTAATTTAGAAAAACAACACAAAGATAACTTAATAATTAATACAACCCTCAGATATACAAGTATAAAAACACCTCTCTTATTCCATATGTAAAAACAAACACATACAAATTTTCATTTTTTCTGTCTGGAATTCGGACATGAAATGGGTTGCCTGAAAAAAACAGGAAAACCAACACTTCATCATCATTTAAAACTCTAATAAGAATGCAGGACTAGACACAAACCACAGATAAGCGTAGGACTCAATAATCTTCTGTATAGAAGGAGCGTCTGTAACAGATAAGATAAGATAACATTGGCTTGTCTCACCCTTTATCCCAATGGTGTCAGTAGTCGTATTTCAAATTCAAAGCCAAGTTATCCTCCTTTCATATAAAACAGAACACACCACCTCTGTTTCATTTCAAGCCCCTCTTTATTTTTACCATCATACTGCAGGTGTTTTTTGTATTTTGTTCATTCTGGGAAGCGAAGTCTTTTTATGTGATTTTTGTTTCATGCTAATGTTAAGAGTTAATTTTGTATTTTTATCTCATTATATAACAAGTTATGGGTGTTTTAACAAATACACAAAAAAAAGGGGGGGCCGCAAAATGTGGAGGAAAACTCCACACTGAAAAAAGTGATTGTCATTTTTTAAAAAACATTTTTAATTATTGAACTTGAGCTAGATGTTCATTTGTGTCTCTATAAAGCTCTGTTGTTTTCTTTAAAAAATAATTTGAACTTTTAACCCATGTGCCAAATAAATAAAAAATTAAGATGATTTATCATTATAATGATTTTTATAGATTGGCCAATAATCAATACTGATAGGCGTTTCTTGCAGTTTTTACCTTACATACACTGCTATACTATTATGAATGCAATTGATTGACATGATTCTTGTTTGATTAACATTACTATTAATTGTTTTGTTGTGGAAATATCAGTATTTAAAATTTTTACCTTTCATTCACCCTTTCACCTTGATATCTAGGCCCTAGTCTCTGGTTTCTAGTTAATTATTACATTGACAAGACCTATGAGTGTTCTTAAGATTTTTAAACCTTCTAAGGATAGAGCCAGTGCTGTCTTAACAGTATTGTACAAAATTATATAAGCATTAATTATGCTTAAACTAATTTATTTAACTTTTATTTAATCTAAAATCTAGATCATACCCCAAGTGACACCAGATAATTTCAACCATGTCAGGTTTCTTAGATAACTGCCATTGGCCTAGATGTGAATGCATAGAACTGGGTGACAAAAGAAACCTTATCGTTTCAATCCTATCCGGCGTGATGGTAAGTGGAGTTATAAGTTATACCTCTAAAACTTTGCTTTGAGTTATTTTATTGAATTTGAATATTTGCTATTCATCATATGACTATCATTAGTTCCTGTTTTAAATAAAAATTTAATGAATGGTGACCAAAAGTATAACACCTTGGCTAATGTTACAGTTACAATAATTCCTTCTAGTTTTTTGCAGGCTGGTGGTTTGTGATTGATGCAGCGGCTATGTACCCAGATGGTGACAAATTTAACCATGCCTTCCAGACTCCTGGTGTCATATTAACTGTAGCTTTCTTTATGTAAGCTCAGTCTTGTTGTTTTTTTAAATCTTAAATTGTTTGCATTTAATATTTATTTTAAATACCGTATATACTCGTTCTAAAACAAGGTTTTTTTTAGACAAAATCTAGAGGAAAATGTTAAGGGGTCAGCTAATGAGCCAGTCATAGGTGAAATCTGCCTGTACATAAATATTGGATATTATTGTAGATTATTAAGGTCCTTGTCTACATTCTACAAGATTCGACTGGTCTACTTTATGCTATAAAATATTTTAAACATGCACACTTTTTTTATTCATTTTATTTATTTTTGTGAATGTTTTATTAAATTGTTTTACAAATTTTGTTTTCAACAACGAATTTTGATGTATGTGCTTTTGATACTGTTTCCAAAGAAACAAACAAAAAAAACCAAAAAAAAAACCAACTGCAACTCTTGGGGTCAGCTTATGACCGGGTTACGCAATTTCTATACTATTTTCTTTCAAAAAGAGGGGGGTTGGCTTATGAACAAACGGGCTATGGAACGAGTATATCCGGATTGTTTATTTATTCAGTGCAAAGTTTTTAAAATTACGCATCATCCTATCCTTAAAAAAAACAAAAGGATTTTAAATGTGACTAAAATACATTGTAATAATTTAGGCCTTTAGTCTGCTTAAAAGATACTATGAGGGAGAAATAAGATGCAAAAGGAACTGAAGCTAGAATATAAATAAAAAAACTGAAGAAACCTAACATTTTGTATAATAAATCACTGCTGTGGACACTTAGATGCTCATTTATTTGTACTGCAAAAAGGCATTGAAATCCCACATGATCGTACAATCTAGTTCTGGGACACTGATGTCAAACCAAACTATCACATTTTTCAAATACCTTTTTAATATTAGCCAAAAGAAACTGTAATTATTATTATTGTTCTGTTACTTGCAATAGTACTTTTAATAGCATGATGATGAATTAATATTGAATAGTTAATCCAGTCATTTAAAGCAGAAATTTTTTACTGAGCTCCAATTAAAAAAATTAATTTGCCACTTATTTTCTGCTTCAGTTCATTTCCGGCAGGGATGTTTAAAGAGGCCCAAAGTGTTAGAGAAATTAATTGATTTGTTAATTGGGGTGACTTGGCTGTATTGGAGCTCAGTGTGCAACATAGTTGATAGAAAAAGGATGATATAGCTATTACAATATTTGGGGAAAATAACAGGTAGAAGGTAAATGGAGAGTGTAGAGACATTGCTTTTTTAATTTTTTAGGAAACATGATATTTCTTTAAATAGCTTTAGAAGAGTGGGGTATCATGGCCGCTAGTGCCAACAGAGAGTTGGGTTATTATTTTAAAGAAATTGAGACTTCTTACACCTTGTCACAAACGTCCAACATGATACCTCTCCTCCTTTGCCTCCCCATCCACACACATTTTTAAAATGATATGCTGTAAATATCAATTATAATTTTAGGGTATGCTTTAAAAAAAAAGTTTTTTAAAAGAAAATAAAATCCTTTTAATTTTTAATCAAAATACACAAATTGTGTAATGAAAACAATAATCAGCGCCATTAGCTTTTAACTTCAATTATCATACATTGAGTAAAAATTAGAAAGTATACACTTGAATGTTTTTATGGATTTTGTTTTATTGCTTTGTTTAGTGCATTTTATTTCTATTGGTTGACTAACCAAGTCAGCACTGTCTTATTCTATAATTATTATATCTTAGGGTTATTTAATACAGGCTCCCTCTCCTGACATTAGGCTTTGTGTGTGGCCCCATTAGCCACCCTTCGCACCCACTGTGTTTATACTTCTAAGTGGTTTCCTTTTGTTTTGCAAAGAGATAATAAAAAAAGAGATTCATATTTGTTTGTAAAATATTAATATAAATTATCTATTATTGCAGGATCAACTCAGTTTCCAATGGACAAATAAGGGGTGAGGCTTACACAACAGGATGTATAGGACAAACAGGTTAGTTAAGAAAACAGTTCCTCAGTTTTGAAACATAAGAAGTTTTGGAGCTTGTTTCAAATTCAACTAATGCAAATTATGTTATTTGTGACACAAGCTACAGTCAAAGTATAAGTTTCTTGTTTTCTTCACCTGTTTTAAACTGTTATGGTAGCATCATTATCTTTATAATTATCTTCAACAATCTTTATAATGATAGTTGTCATTATACAAACTTCTAGATTTTGTATTTGTAAAAATATTTTATGTGAATGAATTTACACAAATAATTTGTTAATGTCTAAAAGGTGCAAGGGTCTGGTTGTTTCTTGGCTTCTTATTGGCTTTTGGTGCTCTTATTGCTGCAAGCTGGATTCTTTTTGGTTTTTATGTGGTTGGAAGTAAGTTAAGTTTGTCTTTCCTGTTTTTATCTTAGTTTTCCATTTGTGTGTATTTATTAACATATGTAGATTTGTTTTTTGAAAGTCAGATATCTTATCCTCCATGAACCTGGAAAGTCATTTGTGAATAATTATAAATTCAATTAAATTTTATCTTTAACATCTATTTGGTCACAAACAAGTTACATTAGCTATTAGAAAATAAGTAAGTACAATGTCAAACTTGAGTCACAGAATTTTCAATTTTAACAAATAAATTAATTAAAATTTTATTATTTTTCTAAAGATGTCAAACCTGACTGGCCAGGGATTGCAGTTTTTCTTCAGAATGCCCTCATATTTTTCAGGTAATCATTAATGGTTTTTAACTTTTGACTGCCCGCTGAGAAAAAGCTTTTAATGTTTTGATTATAATTCATTAAAAAATAACCCTCTAGTAATAGTTATAAGAAGTTTTAATTTTTTTAAAATATTTTATTTTAGTAACTCTTTGTGAGAATCTTTGATTTCTGAAGTAAATTTCTGTGTTGCATTGTTAAATAGATGAATGGATTAATAATTTTAAACTGAAGTCCTATTATTTTTAAGCCAATCATTTTAAATATTGTCCCCTTATATAAAAATGTGAAAGATTTATTTCCCTGACATTTCGCTTTCAGTGCATTTGTCTTCAAGTTTGGAAGAACAGAAGATCTATGGGGTTGATCAGCCAGCAAAAAGATTCTGCTGTATATTTATGCTTAGAACAATGTGTGAGTTTAGTTATCAAATAATCTTGTATAAATGCTGCAAGATTCTCTGCATAGGTCTGCTGTATTTGTGCATCTTTAAATAATAAAAAAAATACTCATAAAAAATGAGCTGAATGACATTTTCCACATTTTTTAAAAATTTTGTGTCAATGATGGTACATGGTCTTTATATGTGAAGAAAATTGATCATTTTTAGAATATTGCTAGTTCATATAATATTAAGAATGTTATTGTGCAGTTAGCCTATTGATTTCTCCATAACCACTTACTTATAATAAAACCTTCATAGTTTTAATTTTTTTGTAATAAAATTGTTGTATCGTGAAGACTATCTGGCTTGTCCAAATCTGGAGTTATAAAAAACAATTCACATCTTTTCCATTATCTTTACTGTTTTCTTTGAGTTGGACCAGTTGTGATTATGAACATATCAAAGCCGAAAGGTTCAAAACACTAAAGGCTTCTTTTATATGTAGTAAGGATTTTTTTCTTCTCTAAACTTATGAACCTGGTCATAGTTTGTTTTTTTTTTGCATTGTAAAGGATGAAACAATAAAAAGGACAAGAACTTCTAAATTAATTTCAAATTTAAAGTGATGTTTAGAAAATTACATAGCCATAGTTTCATGTTAATCAATATTGTGACACTAACTGTATGTTGGTTGGGGTGGGGGTTGTAAAACCCCTAAAATTTTGGAGTGAATCCAGACATGTTTAGTGAGTTCTGTGTCCCCAACCTTCCCTTTTGACTTTGAATCCCAGTTTGACCCATTTGATGGAAAAATATGAAATGAGACTGGTCCCTGCTTATTAATTTTCACTAGGTACAAGGCATGTATACTAAACTTCTTATTTTCATAATTACATGTCAGGAGATGTCAGGATTTATCAGTATTTTTAATTTAATTTTTTTCCTTTAAGAAAAAAAAGTTTTAACTCTTAAACTTAATGTGCCGTAAGGTTTTAGGAAAACTTCCACCTGAGTCCCGTAACAATTTCCCGAATTGCGATCAACTGATTATATGAAATCTAAAAAATTGCGTAAAATCCATTGATATTATTATTGTCTAACTGACTTCATTTTTTAGGCAAAGAATGGTTATTTTACGCATTTAAAAGACTGTTTTTCTTGAGTTAAATACTATATTTACCTGTAGTTTAGAACTATTATTTTTATAATTAAGTATAGGAAGACCTCATCTTCAAAAAAAAAATTATTAAAAACTACCAAAAAAGTCCAATACATAATTTTTCAAGCATTGAAGAGCTTTTACTTTCCGTGTCTCATTTCTAACTAGAGTGCTATCTAGGGACGCTTTACGACGCTTTGGTAATAGCGGTCAGGAGTTAATATGCACATAACTTCTCATTTTTTTGCTCTTACTAATTTTTATCTGTATGGTCAGTTTTGATCTAGTGTGAATAAAAATTAGCTGAATAAATCATTAATACTGTACCAGTACTTCATTATGTTTTATCATATAATTTAAATGTTGTTTGTACTGTACACAGATAAAGTGGATGACATGAATAATAAAATTATTGAATTTTGAATATTTTGCATAATGCTTATTCAAAATTAAATAATGCTAAATTTTCATAGCAATTTATTACTTTGTAAATATTGAACATTTTTTAAAGAAATGAAAATTAGTTTGAAGATGAAATGATGCTCTGGTTAATTTGCACTGGAAAAAATGGTGTTTTAAGATGTATGCCTTTAAATATATATATTCAAGTTCAAGTAAGAAATGAGATATCTTTTAGAATAATGTTGGTACCAATGAAGGTAATATATTAAGTAGGATTGATACTAATTTTAAAATCGATTAATTATATTTTTATAATGCATATGTTAAGTAACAATCTATAATTCCATGGCTCCCAAATTTTGTGACAAAACAGCAAATATTCCTAGACAATCTGGAAATTTGGTATAAATTACCATAAATAAAGAAATAATTGAAATATTGCTTACCATTATTTTTTTTTAAAAAGTTTTCGTCACATTTTTTTTTACAAAAAAAGTGAAGCAAACTTTTGTATTAAAATAAAAAGAACAAAAAACTGTAATGGACATATGTTTGATAATTTTATAAATTGAAATTCAAAACAATTGAATATTTAAACCAATATTAACAATGTTTTATTATTGTTGCAAGCATAATGGATGACATTCTTCAAACCTGAATGCTCTGTATTGTATTCACATACATAAAAATACATTTGTTTTTACTTCTTGATCTTGCTTGTGCTATACTTTTATAGATTAGTCCAAAATGCATTCTATCTCTTTTTCCTGTAGAATACAAAAATGGCAATAGTTATGACAAGAGTGCTATAAAATAATTAAGCCACTACTATGCTATTAGTCATGACTGCAAACAGATTTTTTAAAATCACAATGACACAGATTTCTAAAACTGACCAAGTAAATTTCTTTCTAGCTTTTTCTTGTCCAGGCTTCTTTCTTTCTCTCTTTCTTGGGTCTCTAGTTAACAAGCCAGCTGTTAACACAAAATATTAAACGGAATATAAATTAAGTGTAGTCTTTGGAAATACATAGGCAACCCAGAAAATAATAATGTCATGTCACTTAAGACTAAAACAATTTTATTTAAATTTGTGCCAGGGTAAAATGTGGTATGCCTGCAAAAAAAAATCAGAAAGTTCTTGTTAAATACTTTATGATAAAATTTCAACCGTGTCAGGGTAATACTTAAAGCGTAACATGATTATATTTAAGAAATAAACCTTCACTGTAGTGTATAGATTCATGGAAATCTGACAAATTTCAGCTTTTATCTCTCAGATATGTTCATGGCCATGATATCAAATTTGCAATGATAATCAATGATATCGGAACAATAAAATATAGCAACCATGAATGCATCAATCAATGGTTAATAAAATTATGAAATATCAGTGGTGCATTGTGTGGATTAAATTTATTTAGGAGAGAAATATTTTTTAACCATAAACTCAACTAGGTGATAATTAATGGTGATGAAGTGATTGTTTTTGGTAATTTTGTTCTTCTGTTTATTAATCAATAAACTGATCATTATGGTGCCTGTAAAAAGTTGAGGTTTGTTATACGTCAGAGAAGATGACGCCTAGTCCGGCTGCTCATATGGTATTAAAGACTATAGGTTGGCGAACGGGAGGCAATAGACGCAAACACATTAATTGTTGTCACCTCAAATGATCTCCTTGGAAGCTCAGTAGAAAGTTACATTCGGTCGTCTGGGACATTGACACTTATGATAGTGAAAATGTGCCTCAACACATCATTAAAATAATTTAGTAGGGCTTGTATTTGCCAGATATTAAAAATATTTAGTGGTCTCAAGTGATTTTAGATTTTCATCCCTCCCAGTTTATCTAACTGAATTTATTGATCACCAAATGTCACATAACTTCCCTTGTACATTGGCCACCTTCAGACTAGACATTTTCTCCAAATTAATTCTGTTTTATTCCTGAAATACTGTCTATTCATAATCAGCTCTCAACAAATCATTGTTGTTGTTGAGCCTTCTCGTCCATGAAGGACATCTACCGATCATCGCCGGCGTCTGCACTTCCTCCTAGGACATAGGCCACCTACAAGAGCCCTCCAGGCATCTCTATCCTGGGCCATTTTCTCCAGGATCTTCCATTCATGGCCAATTCTCTTGATGTCTGCTTCCAATTCTCGGCGCCAGGTGTTTCTTGGGCTGCCTCTTTTCCGTTTACCCTGTGGGTTCCATTTCAGGGCTTGCCTTGTTGTATTAGAAGCAGGTTTCCTTAGTGTATGACCAATCCACCTCCACCGCTTTTGAAGAATCTCTTCCTCGATGGGCTTCTGTTTAGTCCGCTGCCACAGTTCCCGGTTGCTGATTTTGTCCGGCCAGTGAATTCTGAGTATCCTTCTTAGACAATTGTTAATGAAGGTCTGGATTCTGGTCAGGTTTACAGCCGTTGTTCTCCATGTCTCAGCTCCATATAGCAGCACTGGTTTCACCATAGCGTTAAAAATCCTTACTTTTAACTTGCTGCCTAAGTTGTTGGCGACCCAAACATTCTTGAGTTGCTGGAAGGCTGCTCTTGCTTTTCCGATCCTTATTTTGACGTCGGCATCTGTACCACCTTGTTTATCTACCATGCTGCCAAGGTAAACAAAACTCTCCACCTCCTCAAGGGCTTCTCCTTCAAGCATGATGGGTGATGTACTGGTGGCATTAACCTTGAGGATTTTACTCTTCCCTTTGTGTATGTTGAGACCTATGCTAGCAGAAGTGGCTGCGACAATGTTTGTTTTCTCCTGCATCTGTTGTTGGGTATGTGCAAGAAGGGCAAGGTCATCAGCAAAGTCGAGATCATCAAGTTGATCCCACAAGGTCCATTGGATGCCATTCCTTTTCTGCTGTGTAGATGTTTTCATCACCCAGTCAATGGCTAATAGAAACAGAAAGGGTGACAGCAAGCAACCTTGTCTCACACCAGTCTTCACCTGGAAAGCATCTGTCACCTGCTGACCATGGACAACTCGGCAGTTTATCCCTTCATACATGTTTCTGATTATATCCGTAATCTTCTGTGGCACCCCATAGTGCCTTAGCAATCTCCACATGGTTTGCCTGTCCACACTGTCGAAGGCTTTTTCGTAGTCAACAAAGTTGANAGAATGATACGCAGTGTCGCTATTTGGTCAGTGCAGGATCTGTTGGTGCGAAAACCAGCTTGTTGGTCCCGCAGTAGAGGGTCTACCGCGTTTTTCATCCTGTTAAGCAATACACGGTTGAAAACTTTTCCTGGGATGGACAGTAGGGTAATCCCTCTGTAGTTCGAGCAGGAGCTTAAATCTCCCTTCTTTGGGATCTTGATAAGGTATCCCTCTTTCCAATCAGAAGGCACTTGTTCCTCTTCCCATATCTTCATAAACAAAGGGTGTAGCATTTCCACACTGGTTTCCAAGTCCGCCTTCAGTGCCTCTGCTGGGATGCCATCAGGTCCTGCAGCCTTTCCATTTCTGAGTTGTTTAATGGCCCTGCTAATCTCTTCTTTTGTGGGACTATTACAGTCAATTTGTAGGTCATTATCAGCTGGTTGGATATCTGGTGGATTCCTTGGTTCTGGTCTGTTTAAGAGCTCTTCAAAATGCTCCTTCCATCTACCTCTCTGCTGCACATCACTTGCAATGTTGTTTCCTATTTTATCCTTCACTGGTCTCTCAATCTTGCTAAATTTCCCAGATAGCATCTTAATTGTATCAAACAGTTCTCTCATGTTCCCCTGGTAAGCTGCATCTTCTGCTTCTCAACAAATCATTAGATAACTTATAAACTAGTAGTCAGCTTAACAAACAAATTGACATCCTGGTTAAATGAGAACTTTGGATAGCTATTCAGACAATGGCTATGAATACCATAACGCTTAAAGCCCTAAAAGGTATTTTGTAAACTTCCACCTCAGTTCTGTAAGGATTTCAATTTAATGTGATCAACTGGTTATGAATTTTTTTTAATTGCTGAAAATGTATTTATATTACTATTGTCATACAGACTTCATATTTAGGATAAGAATGGTTATTTTACGTATGCAAAAAACCGTCTTGAATTTAATACTTTCTTTACCTTTAGTTAAGTACTATAATTTTTTTTTTAAAGTATGGCAAAATCACATCTTCAACAAAAAAAATTTAAAAACTACCACAAAACTTCACAAAGTGAGGGAAACACAGACATTTCCGGAAGTTGATTAAACCTTCTCTCGATTAAATGAAGAGTTTCTACTTACTAAGATTTGAATTACTAGAGAGAGTGCTATTGTTGCATGCTTTACTGCACTTGGAGATTAGAGACAAGGCACGCATTACTGCGCTTTAGGGCTTTAAACGATTATACCTTATATGCAGTCAAGATGGAAAATAAAACGAATTGAAAGTGTTAAATACATCATAAAGCAGAGATGTCTGATTAACTATCGCCCATTGCACTTCCCAGCCACACATTTCCTAAACAAGTGGATATGTAAACAAATAACAGTATGTTTGACAAAGTCAGGAGACTTACTTAGCCGTAGCCGTTCTATCACATCCTTATCAACAAATGCACACAAGGCTCTGGAAACACCCAATCTGATTGCACCACAATGGCCGGTAGGTCCACCATACTTGGCCTCTGCTTCAATGTCCACTTTACCAATCACATCTGCCACTGTTAGTGGGAGTAAAAGACTCTCTCTGGGAAAGATAAGCTTAATCAGTAAACCCAGTGAGAATCAAAATATTTCTTTTCAAATTAAATTTATTAACATAAATATGATGTAAATGTAATCTGTGATTCACCCACACTTTATGACAGCAGACTCACCTGTAAAGAAAATTAGTGAAGTAGGATAAATCTTTGCCATTAATAGTTACTTTTCCAGTTCCTGGCATGTATAATTTAACATGGGCCCAAGAATCTTTTCTTGTTCCTGAGAAGTAGCAAAATTTATTTTCACAAGGACTTATTCTGAAATTTGCCTGGAATGCTTATAATAAAACTTAAGGTAAGTTTAACTTATTGGATCCATGGGTTGATAGTGATTTGTGTCCATAAAATAGCAAAAATACATTAAAAATTTCATGAGTTTAAAGCACATGCATTCTGAACAAAAATTTTCTGGTCATAGTCACTGGTTTTCAACTTTCAACTCTTTCACAGTTTTTGTCCACAAACCTGAGGCTGTTAACAATACTGACATCTCAAATGTAAAATATTTTTAGAAATATTACTCATACTCACATCAATTGTACCTTATACAAGAAGAGACACATCCAATAGCATTATCATATCTTCAAAGATATAGATGATAATGCACGCACACAAAAATGCAGCATTTTTAATCATTCATATATTGTGCTCGTAATTTCTTGATTTTGCATCAAAATTTAATGTATTTTTAAATGTTTACCAGTCAAAACATTACATTTTCTGAACTTCATGTTTATCATTAAAGACATCACTGACGTCAGGTGCATACATATGGAAATCATCAGAAGGAACTTATCAATAATTTATTTGGTCACCATTCCTCTCGTTTGCAAAGTATGCTTCCAAGATTTAATCATACTGCCATTTACAAGTCCTCCCTACTGAATTCACTAACCACAAATAAACACAGTTTGTATAACTGCTTTCTGATCAGTCTTAAAGTCATATTTACTAGACCCTGTCAGAATACAAGATGACCCCCCCCCCCCCCCCATATTAAGCTAGCTTTCCTTGTTTCAAAAATAAGGTGCCATTACAGATTCACACTGGGCAACACAGTTATTCGTGCATGACTCCTTAGTAGACCAACTCCTATCATGATACTTGAATACTCTGACTACTTAAAGACTTTTTGCTCATATTATTATAATCCCAGAAGGCAGGTAGATTACTTAACGTCTTGTTCATTGACTAAATAGCTAGTGATGGGGCGATTAATCAGAATCGTATTGGAATAATCTAAATATCTGGATTTTTCAAAAGCATCGGGAATCGGTATCGAAGCTGAATAATGCAGACCAAATTCTGATACCAAAACGATTCTTAACTGATTAACTACCACGAGCCGCTCCCAGCCGATCTACAAGAAACAAGCAATACAAATGCTACAACGACAAAGAGTCGATTTTGAGCAGCAATGCGTATCCTTTTAGCTGATGAAAAGCTAACAAAGAAGAGCTTCCAAGCTTGGCTCTCCTCCCAAGAAAGTATTTATGTGCTCCACCTTCTTCAGTAGAGAGCGAGCGAATTTAAGTGTATATGGCAATATATACTCGCCTAAGAGAAACCATTTAGAACCAACAACTGGAGAAATGCTGATGTTTTTGCACTATTTAATTGCATATTCTTACTATGAACTGAATGAAGTTTTTTCTCATAAAAATGGAATAATTAATATTATTTTCAACTCAGTACTACATCTGTGTATTATTAAAATGGAATCATTCATAGATGTGTTCATATAAAACCTTTCCAATACATTGTTATCTAACATTTTATAAAGCTTCAATAGCAAGTTCATAAACTTTTATAATCAATTCTCAAATTTTATATTAATTAAATATGTTAACACCTGGGCACAGAAATACTTATATATACTATTGGCCAGGAATCAGAATCGGAATTTGGATAATTGGGTAGAATCGGAATCTGTAAATATTTTTGTATCATCCCATCACTATAAATAGCTATGCATTATGTAACATTTTTTATCTCCAATTCCTCTTTTGAAAGTCATTAGTCATTATTACACCTGTTGCCCCCTCTGTAACAAGCATTAGAAAGGCGAAGATTAACTCAGTTATTTGTCACCCAGTCCTTATAATTGCTCAGCCGATATACTTAACACAAATATTTGGTTACAGCTTTCTGTCCATCCATCCCACTCCTTATCTCTTGTGACTATCTTTTCCCTTGTTCTGATTTGTTAGGTGCTCTCATATGATTGTCTAACACTAAATCAGAGAATTTGATTGGAAAATATTATCCCTGTGAAACTAAAATGTTCCTTTTTTTTTTTTACAATATACATTTCTCAGGCTGTAGCAAACCATTTTTAAAATCACCTTGCATTGCAGATCCTGACCACTGGCGAGACAGTGACAGCACTTAGGTTAAGCTAGGACCTAAAATTGGTCGTACTAATTTCATTATCATTAGTGTCAAGATCTTAGACATCTAGAATGAC
Source organism: Radix auricularia (assembly GCA_002072015.1). Classification (NCBI taxonomy): domain Eukaryota; kingdom Metazoa; phylum Mollusca; class Gastropoda; family Lymnaeidae; genus Radix; species Radix auricularia. Next base: position 162,847 of record MUZC01000669.1, on the reverse strand, counting down.
TATGACAATACACCTGGACTTGGCAATCTACAGTATCAATTGTATTATTAGAACTTTGGGCAGCAACAATTATTATAGAACTTTGGGCATCATCAACCATTATTTCATTATTCAACAGCAGAAAACGTTTATAAATTCTACAATGTCTCTCTCTTAATTTAGCTGACCAAACCATTTCCTACCATGAAATATTTCCAAACAAAGAAATCAGCTTTAGAAGAAGAAAAAAAGAAGCAACTTTACCTTCAGCACAAGCAAAACTTCTTCCTTCAGCATCATACTCAACCTAGAATTAAATTTTAAAGGTTTGAAACGATTACTCAACATTATAACTCCCAAAAATGTTGCACAACCAAATATTTCAATGTCTTAAGCAAAGAAAATAACATTTTCAATGAAAAACTTTCATGTAAATTAAAATATTAAAAAAACATTTGTACTAATTAAAATTCTAGAAATATAATCAAATATCTCACTTTAGGGGTATTTGAATCTAAAGATTCAATCTGTAGTACATTTCTAAACTGCATAATGAAAGCAAGTTCTCTGTGAGCTAAAGGATGAGACACCAGCCTTTCCATCATAACTATAAAGTGTTGGTACTGCAAGAAAAAATGCAATAAAAAAATTGGTGATGCACACAGAATTGGGACTACACTTTTGCTCCTATTTATCAATATGAAAACTTTTGATAACAATTTGTTAATCTGAAAAATAAAATTGAAAAAAAAATGTGTATTTGAAATAGATGATGTGCAATTTGTGGTTATAAAACAATTACTGCATTTATTTTATACTTTTATACTTACATCCTTTTCTTGAAGCTTTTCTACTACTTTGTTTTTTAATTGTTGATATGTTAGCCACTCACTGCTGGCAAGATTTCTGTAAAGAGTAGAGCTAAAATTAATCACTGAAGACAATTCTCTTGTATTCATTCTTTCAACAAATTTAGGGAATTCTCTCGAGAATTTCAGTGTGCTTGAATTCGGGTTGTAATGACAATATATTAATCTCCATAGTTTCATAAAGTAATAATTGTATGTTCATCAAAAGTCAATTACTCTTTATTTATTGCCTTTTGAAATAACAGAGTAACGGTAACTCAGTCACTAAAAAGTGTTGTTTTTTTTTAGTATAAACAAGAAAATTAATTCACAATGGGGGCACATTAAGATCATCAGTTCTGTTTTCAGAAAGAAGTTTGTCCTCTAATCCTTTTAAATCCTCCATCTTAAGAGTGATGTCCTGAAAAAAATTAGATATTTTAAAATTTTAAACAAAAAGCTTTTTCTGGGAAAGCAGTCATTTAATAAAATAAATGACAATTTATGATATATAAGTGTTCCAAATAGACCAATCACATGAGACAAATTTTTTTTTTAAAATTCATTAATATATAACCTTTAATAAAATCTAGAGTACAATATTTACATGTAGAATATTGTAGAAATTTGGCATTGCTGTGAAATACAGCCAGTGCAATGGCCGTCCATCCAAACTGAACTGGGCAGCTGGCGAGAAGAAAAAAATGCAAAAATTGTTGTATTTATGTACTAAAATTTTATTTTTAATTTTCAAATGTTTTCTTCTAAAAATTAAACACAACCGTCAAATAATTATCTGACTTCATTGGGACTAGGGCACATGAAATGGTATATAATTTTTTAAACCCATTAATTTGCAAAAAGGTTGCACCACAAATGTGAGAGCAATATTTACAATTTAATTAGGTCATAAACATAACTTTAAAAAATAAGTAATTTCAGCTGCTGTATTTACCTTTTCTTTTAGGAAATATGTCATACGGATTCTAGAGGTGAAGAAGCAAATTTGAATTTACAATTAGCAAGCATTTTAAAATATTTAACTTTAAGTCAATAAAATCTGAAGTATAAGAATAATTTTATTGGGCTTTGATTTGTTAAAAAGGTAATAATGATTAGTCCCCAGAGCAAGGGCATAAAATTTCCGGGCTAAGCAATTATGTCCTTAACTTTTTTTTAAATGTCAGTTTACTGGGGTTTAAAATTATTTTAGAAAACTGTCACCTTGCAAAAACAGTCATTACAGAAATAAAACTTACTTTCAAAATAGGCCGAGCTTTCTTGTCAAATATACCAGATGGTAGTAAATATTCAATGGCTCTCTGTGTAGAGAAATCATTTTTATCAGGAACATGACAAAATTTTTATGAATAAAAATCATTCTGCAAATTCCCAAAAATTAAAAGCAGCTGCATTTTAAAAAATCTTATTATAGAATAGAATATTTACATCAACATCTGCCTGTGTGAAATTATCTGGATCTTCTCCCATTATATTAGCAAGGTGCCGTTTTCCTATTTCATAATCTGCCACCTCAGCTTTCATCAAACTATCTGAGAATAAAAAAGGATGTTTTTTACAGATACAAAAAAATCCAATAGTAAATTTGTAATAATTTTGCAAATTAAACTAAATCTTCAAATACAGAAAAATGCGTAGACTTAAACTTCATTTAAAATAATCTAAAAATATAGACTCAAAATATTGACAGATAGAAATGTTATTTATATCACTTAATACTTTTGTAGAGTTAACATTATTTTACTGAAAATTTTGAAAAAATCATGGGTATGACCTATCTACTCAACATGAGAAAATATTGAGAAATTCGGATGGTAGATGTTGCCTCTGATAATGTGCATAAGTATAAGTGTGCCCAATAACAGATGCAACACATGGGCCTCCATGCCTGCTCTTGTTGCATAACCTTGCAACAGTTCTCCCCTCCCACAATTCATGACACACACAAATGCTTTAACCATAGACATGTTTTAAAGATATATTGGGTTAGATATATAGTTAGATTACACATACCTGTAAAATAAATATACACAAACTTTACAATAAATTTGAAATTTTGGTAACATTTGTATTAAAATATAAATTTCATTCTCTTAATTAGCCAAACGAGTTAATAATTCTTGATTTTCACAGTCTCAGAACATTTTCGTATTTTATTGTAGATGGTTTTAATTGAATGGACAGGAATTTTATTTACCATGGAAACATCTAACGATAAAGCAATAAGTCATTTCCACCATCTCTTAAAAATTAAACTTGTCGAATTGGTCAAAGAAAATTGGAACTCAAAACAAGCATAAAACTGTTTAGTGTTAATAGGAAAATCCTTGGTGATTAGTGTAAATTAAAGAAAGGAAATTTGGTCAAGCAGGCAAACAATTATTCCCCAGATTATAGAGCAACCTATCATGGGGGATCAACAGCAAAAGACAAGTTGGACATTTATTGAGGTGCCACGTACATGCCAGTATATACTGTACATTTTTCTTTTCAAAGAGTTTTTAAGGCAATATTACCAGTTTTGAAGTTTTCTTAATAATTTCTTAATAATTCATATTAGTACTTCAGGGTTAATTTGAAAATACATACCATGGGTCCTTGCCCTCTCCATATAGGCCTTCATGGCACGACTAATAGTTATGGTCTTTGTAGTAGGTTTATTTTCAATTCTTGATGGTGATAAGGAGAAATTTTCTCCATGGTCTGTAGAGTTCGTTCGATATTGTTCAACAACTTGATTCGGTATCTGAAATATGGTTATAAAAATGAGACTAAGGGAATGAATAGGATTTCACAAATTTATCAACACATGTTATCAGCATAATTATTTGAAGAATAATAGTTGCTGCTCTTCAATATCAACATCAATGTGATATTTTAAAAATTCAAGTAGGAGTTTCTATATTTGTATGTTAGAAATGTGTGATTACCAGAAAACAATATACTATGTATAAGTTATGACTGCTTGTCATTGCAACCAAATCATCTTGAGCTACCTGCATTCAGCATTCAATGCAAAAAACATCTCTATTATAACTTATATTAGGCCTGGTCTAAATAATAAATACTTTTTTTAGGCTTAGCTAGTAATAGTTGTAATTAGCAGTGCTCGATTTACAGCCGGGGATGCCGGGGATATCCCCGGCACTGCGAGGCTCCATCCCCGGCTCTGCTATAACCTTTACCATCCCCGCCGGGGATGGCATTTATCCCCGGCTCTGCAGATTTTTTTTTTTATCCCCGGCACTGGTTTTTTAAGCCGAATAAGTGGTAACGGTAAGTTACAGCAGTGTCAAATTTTCAATCACGAAATTTTTTATTTAATAGAAAAATTTGGTACCTGCGCTTCCATCTACCGAATTAATTTAAATAAACATAAGTGAAAATAATTCTAATTGTTTCGTTTTCTTATAATCTTTGGTTTCAATTTTAAGTTCACTTTTTGTTTGTCATAAAGCGCGGTTTATTAGAATTATATTTAAAATAAATATTTTTTAATTTTCGTTTTAAATTGAAATGTCTAAACAGCCGTCTTGTAAAAAATTTAAAACGTTAACACAACAAAAATTGTCTTTTACGAAAAATGCTGTAATCCGGAGAGTGAAATCTCACAGTGATGATCTTCAGCCTCTTCAGACAACGTCTTGTAGTAAGTCATTAATTATTAATAATTTATTAATAAACCGATTAAATAATTATTATAAGTTTATTTATTTGGATTTAATAAGTTTGATTTGAAATTAAAATCAAAATTCATAAGCAGTTGAATATATAATATATATTGATTGATATTATTATTAATATAAAATAATAAGTTGAAAAAATCTATTAGCTCGTAAACAGTGTTATTATATAAGCTGTCAAGAAAGATAGAATCAATAGGCTAAGATACATCAGATGTTATAAAAATTTAATCAAATGATATAATTTAAAATGATTTTGTTCTTGGTGATGCTGATATCAATACACTGACACAGGGGCAGATTTAGTAGTTGGTCCTCAAATAAGCCATTAAATAGATCAAGTGATTGTATGGTGTGGGGATGTTATTCAATGTTTATTGGAGAGGCAGGTCTGAAAACTGGCTTTCCATCCTACTTCTAGAACTGTGTCTGCTCTGACAGTCATTCATTTGTAATTCATACTGTATTGTTTTCATTTTCAGGCATCGGGGACTCCAATGTTGTTCTAACAAATCTGACAAAAATAGTTGAAGAGCGAGTATGCATTGTTGTTGATGTACCAAGTGATGGTAACTGTTTTTTTCACGTCATAATCGACCAATTTCAACAATCCAGTTGTGTAAATCCAATATCTTCATACAATGCTTGGCAGTTGAGACAGGATGCAGTGACTTATTTAGAAAACCATCCAAATTGCATTGAAGAATCATTTTTAATTAAAGCAGATTATAAAGATTTCACTGCATATTTAGAATGCCAAAGATTGGATGGGCATTGGTGTGATGAACCAATAGTGCGAGCCACAGCAGATATTTTGGGAACAGATATACACATTTGGCATGACAATTGGCACATCACGGTTGTGAAATGCAGAACGCAATCATTGTTGGATGCAAATAAAGTGGTTATCGGCCAAGTTACTGAGATTCATTATGTCAGTATCAGACCAAAAAATGTAGAATATTTCCAAAATACATGTGATGAACCTGTAAATACATTGAATGCCGATAAAAATTTGAATGAATTAATTAATGAAGTAAACATATAGCCCATACAGGGTGAATTTTTTCCTGAGGGACTATCCCTAGCAAGATTCAAAACATGGCAGAAAAGCAGACCATGGCTCCAAGCCACTGCCGATGGAAAAGTAATCTGTACATATTGTACTTCAGTAAAAAATTTAGGCTTGCATGGAAAAGAAAGAATGCGAATTGAGAAAACTTTTGTTGAAGGTCTCTCCATACTTGAAATAAACTCTAAAAAAAA
>MUZC01000669.1:109171-147795 GCA_002072015.1 Radix auricularia | reverse complement strand
AGCGGGGGAAGCATGATTTGAAGCCATTGTCAGACGAAGGAGGCATAGTGCATCGTACCCCGCAGACTTGCTCATCATAAAAAGTTCAAAGAGAGGCGGGGAGGGGGTGTGCTGAGAAAACGGACACAAACAGCAACACGAAGTAATAGTACTAATAGTAATAGGGGGGAAAAAAAGGCGAGTAAACGAGGAGTCCTGTGCGGTTGTTATTACCTGCCCCCCTTCCTCAATAGTAATATAGTATTAGTAATAGAGTGAAAATGAGGTAGAAGGATGAATGGAATGGTTTCCTGTGACAAGTCTGCACACGGCACATTTTATTATTCCAGGCGAAACTAATAATTTTAGGCCTACATTCTTGCGATTGTGCGCGAATCGTTGCTTGATGATTTTTCATTTACGGCTTTAGGCTTTACGGTATACTAAATTTTAACGCATCGGTATCACTTACACAAGTATACTATAGTATAGAAAAATCGGCTGATATATTTATAATCGGTAGACCAATATAATATTAAAATTAAATCTATTTAAATAATTTATTTAAATAAATTTAGATTTTAGTTTTAGAATTAATGCACACACAAATAATGTCGTATAATATAATATATATGCGTATACAATATAAAGAAGAGTTTGTTAAGATTTAATTCTTTCCAGGTGTCTACTGCAAAGAGTGACTAAAACTAGTCGTAGCAGAAGTTGCGTATGTCGTAGCACTAGTTTCCTGACTAGCGCTACGACATGTCGTAACGCTAGCAACATCCGACAGGTTCGTCTGCTGTTACGATTGTCGTAACGCTAGCAACATCCCGCCGGATCCTCTGCTGTTACGACATGTCGTAGCACTAGTTTCCTGACTAGCGTTACGACATGTACGACATGTCGTAACGCTAGCAACATCCGACCGGGTCGTCTGCTGCTACGACAAAATTGTTGGGTAAAAACCTATATCTCCAACCGGGCCGACCTTATCGGCGGCCATCTTGTTGCTATGGCACGTCACCGGCCCGGAAAAATAGTGCGAGCCCCGTGAATTTTCCGAAAATTCTAAAGCTATACCTAACCCAAACCCTAAAATTAAAATAACAACTATCCTTCATAGCAACAGGAAGAGACGCGACGCTCCGGTCGGAGATATAGGTTTTAGCCAATTGTAGCGCTAGCCACATACTAAATTAAAATCGTAAGTTCTCACGAGAAAAATAAATTTCACTGTGAATAATATACGTTTAAAAACTGCTGGATTACCATTATTTCAATATCATTACCAAGTTTGAATCTTGAAATATTGAAAAGGCATTAAGGCATATTCTATGTTTCGAAAAATAATTAATTCGAATCAAACGGGTCAGCCAAGGTAAGTTGGACGCCATTTTGTTGTGAATAAGGAGGTGCTCATTTTTTCTTCTTTGATATTTTCTCAGAATGATTCAAAATAAAAGGACAACACTTTTTAAAATTAAAAATATTTAAAAAATACATTTAAATATGATTTATTTGCCAAATTATATAGTAAATATTTTTTTTTAATTAGCAGAATATTAAAGGGGATATATTTTAATGATGTACTGTTCAGCAACTGCCAAAACTAATGTACTACTCTTTAAAAAAAGTTGACTGGCTCTAAACAAATGGCGACCTTGAGGAAAGCAATAGTTTTGTTGGCAAGACAAAAAGGACTTTACCTTTTTCAAAAAGAGGCAAATTTATCAACAACTTCTCGTTGTGCTGCGGCATGTAAGCTATAAGTGGAAAACCCTTTGAATGCGCTTCAATTAATTATAATGTATTGTTTGTGATGTTTAGAAGGGTAGGCATTTAGGTAAAAAATTCAACTTAAATAAAATAAATAATGAAGGGTCTGCTGCTACAACAAAATTTACAAAGTAGGATGTGGCTAGCAGACGACCCGACCGGATGTTGCTAGCGTTACGACATGTCGTAGTCAGGAAACTAGCGCTACGACTTGTCGTAACAGCTGACGATCCGGTGGAATGTTGCTAGCGTTGGCGTTACAAGTTTGTTGTAGCAGCAGACGATCCGGCGGGATGATGCTAGCGTTACGACATACGCTACTTCTGCTATGACTAGTCTTAATCACTCTTTGCAATATCCATTGGAAAGAATTAAGTCGCAATAATATCTTAATCTTAACAAACTCTTCTTTATATTGAATAGAATATGCATATATAATATTATATATTGTAATACGACATTAATAGATTCGGGGTTACTTGTGTGCGTACTAATTCTAAAATCTAAATTTATTTAAATAAATTATTTAAATAGATTTAATATTGGACTACCGATTATAAATATGTCGGCCGATTTTGCTATACTATACTATTCTTGTGTAAGTGATGCTGATGCCGAGTATTAAAATTTAGCATACCGTTAAGTAAAGCCGTAAATGAAAATCGTCAAGAAACGATTCGCGCACAATCGCAAGAATTTAAAATAATTTGTTTCATGTGGAATAATAAAATGTACCATGTGCAGACTTGTCACTGGCAACCATTCCATTCATCCTTCAACTTCATTTTGACTCTATTACTATTACTATTGGCTATTGGCTTTGTTCTCATTGTTTCATTCATAAAGGTTGGTCGTATGCAAAATTTATTTAACTATTGGTTAAAATTAACAATCATTATATTGTAAGTCAAAGCCGAAGTTTGTTGTGAGTCATAATTATTCATATGTCTTAATGTTTATCATCTATATAGGTCATGATCTAGAACTTGTAAACATATCAGTATCAGTATAATTATAAGTATCAGAAACTTCATTTTGGCAAAAATGAATATCGGTAGACCCCTAAGATTTAATCAACGTATCTGCTTTTCAGAATGATAACAAAAATTATCAGCACACTCGTGATTTTTTTTTAAAAAAAAATAATAAATGAAATTTTAAAAAAAAACTTGACGGCAGCCGGATTCGATTCCGCTATCAATAGTGTCAAACCATTGTCAAACTAACCCGACTATCACTTCATCTAGCGAAGTGTTTTTTTTATTTAATGGATGAATCTGAATTTTTTTTTAACCTTTAAAATTTATCAATAGGTTACCTAGTAATCAAGATATTTTATTATATGAGAACTATAGTTTAGCTCTTAATGTGCCATAAGGTTTTCCGAAAACTTCCGCCTCAGTACCGTAAGAATTTCCCAAATTGCGATCAACCGGTTATAAAATTAAAAAAATTGCATAAAATCCATTTTTATTATTATGGTCATACTGACGTCATCTTTTAGAATAAGAATGGTTATTTTATGTATCCGAAAGACCATTTTGAGTTTAAAACTATTTTTACCTGTAGTTTAGTACTATTATTTTAGTAATAAAGTATATCGAAATCGCATCTTCGAAGAAAAAAATCGTAAAAACTTCCAAAAAACATAATGAATCAAGGGATAACACTAGCGATGTAAACAGCCGCCATTGCGGAAGTTGAAAACATCGTTCATCCCACACTGAAAAGTTTTTATTTTTTGTAATTTTGTTTCTAAAGAGAGTTCTGTCGAATCGCGGATTACCGCGCTTTGGTACATTATGAGTTAATATTAAATTATTAGTATTAGCATAATTGAAATGCAGCAAATTGTTTACGACATGTTGTAAATCAGACGATCGGGAGGGGGATTTTGCTGGCGTTACGACATGTCATAGCACCAGCCACATCCCCCCTGGGTTGTCTGCCGTTACTTTGTCATAGCAGTAGACACTTTGAACAAAGTAATGGCAGACAACTCAACGAGACTTAGTTAGTGCTACGACATGTCGTAAACATTAGCAACATCCCTTTGAGTTGTCTGCTGTTATGACTGGTTGTAAATATAAGCTGAAGCGAAGAATCTCGACCGTGACATCACGGCGCTACCTTTGCAGGAAACGAGAGTTCTATAAATTCTAAAATGGTTTTCAAAAATGGAAGGTATCAGGGTTTGGGTTAGGTATAGCTTTAGAATTTTCAGAAAATTGAAGGTTTTAGGGTTTGGGTTAGGTAAAACTATATAATTTTAATTTTAGCCTTTTTTTAAGGACGTGCCATAACAACAAAAATGGCCACCGGTAATGACCGTGACGTCACGGTCGAGATTCTTCGCATTAACCTAAATATATGCTGTGTTTTAATTATGATAATACTAATACTTTGATACTAAACAATAGTTCTCATAATCAAATTTTATGATTACTATGTATTATTATGAACTATGTAAACTGATTAATGAATTTTTAATGTAAAAGAAAACTTGATAGGTGTAAACTTAATGGCAAACATTTATAATTTTAAAAAATCGATATTAGACTTGAGTTTTGCTAGACGAAGTGATTATTCCATGTGCCTGATGGCAAATCCGGTAGTCCGGTAGTGGGATCGAATCCCGCTCCCGTCCAGTTTTAAAAAGTTTTTTTTAGTGTTTATTTGTTTGTTAAACCAATCACAATGAATGCGCTGGTGACTGTAATTTTTTTTTGTTTTATTCCGAAAAGCAGATACATTTATTAAATCTTAGGGGGCTACCGATATGCATGTTTGTGAAGTTTGTTGGTATTACCAATATTATTTTCACAAAACGAAGTTTCTTATACTGATAATACTAATACTGATATGTTACAAGTTCCAGATCATGATCTACATAGACATTAAGACTTATGAATATGACTCATGACATAACCAACTGTAAAAATGTACCCAAAAAATTAATAACTGTTTTTCAACCTTGGGCTGTGACTTGCAATTGTTAATTTTAACCAATAGTTTAATAAATATTGCAAACGGCCTACTTTTATGAATGAAACAACGAGAACAAAACAATAGTAATAGAGTAAAAATGAGTGTGGTGGATGAAAATGAATGGAATGGTTTCCAATGACAGGTCTGCACTCTGTAAATTTTATTATTCCACATGAAACTAATTGTTTTAGATTCCTGTGATTGTGCGCGAATCTTTGTTATCTAGAGTCTAGAGCATTTTCATTTACGGTACACTAAATTTTAATACTTGGCATCGGCATCACTTATACAAGTAGAGCAAAATCGGCTGATATAATTGGAGACCACAGGCCAGTTTCCTTCTAAACTTGTCAGTTCTCATTCTAGTTATAAGCATCTGATTGCTCTGTCCAAGCCCCCACCAGAGGTTGCTTTTGCAGGGTCGCGGCATGTTTTGGTAATCATTTCTGGCTGTGCTTCCAGATGCCCTACATCTATCAAATGAAATTTGTAATAGTAACACTCACGTCCTTGAAATTTGTTTTGATGTCATCTCAGCACTATGCTAGCTCTCTGCAACTAAACAAATTTTTGTTTAAAAATAATAATAATTAATTCCTTGATTAGCCAAACTCAACTAACAGTGATGACATGTATAATACATAAATATACTGGAATATTAGAAGGCATTTTGATGTTACCATTCCTGTGTTAGCTCTTGTATGCTACCCTGTAAAGTGAATTTCAGGTCACTAACGACTGTCCGAGCTTATACCTTATTATTATCATTATCAATTTTTACACTATGTCTCTAGTTAATTAATTCACAACTTGTATGTTGTTTTTTGTTAAACATAGCTTTATTCATGTTATTAAATTTGTAAGTGTTCAAGTTAGTGTTTTTTGTTTTGTTTTTTTAGATTGGAACAAAGATTGGAAACCGGGTCCTATCCCTCGTACACCAGAAGAGCGAGCTGCTGCTGCCAAAAAGTATGGTCTCCGTCCAGAAGACTACAATGTTTTATCTGATGAATCTATAGGGGATTATCCTGGCCTTCCTCTTGTCGCAAAAGCTTGGAAAGATCCATATGAAGATTACGATTTTCCAGGAGAAAGGAGAAACTATGGTGAACCGGTAAGTTATTGCTAGTGAGATCACACCCCTTAAAAAGTCATATCTCCATTTTAATTCTGATTAAAATTATCCTTTTCAGATTTAGGACAATAAATTAGGATTCTATGTTCTGTTAATTTTTGTGACAGACTTGTTAATTGTGATTACATTATTTGAGAATGACTGAAATTGGAGGTAGCACTCTTGAGTTGTGAGGTGAACTATGCGTGATTATAAATGTAAAGCAAATGCAATTAGTCATTTGTTACACTGACCATGGATGGTGTCTTGATTTGCTGTGTTCATTCACAGTTGTACTATAAGAGTATTTCTTTGAGGGATGAATTTAAAGGGTAGAAGTAGAAGAAAACATTTATTTCTTAAAAATCCGTGGCACAAAGGATTTGTGTAGAAAGTATTTTTTAAATTTAATAAAATTTTGTATAATTGACTTGCATCAACACTTAATTAATCAAAAATTAGTTTTTAAAATATTAATTCAAAAATGAACTAAAGTCATCTGATTTTTTTTGTATATTTCCATATTTATTTAAATTTACTCAACCAAATGACATGTCCAATCAAATAACATTCCTATGATAACAATAACACATTGTTACCACAATTAAAAATAAAGCACTTTAAATAAAAAGTTAGACATTCAACATTTGTAAAAATAAAAAATTATTTTTATGAATAATCCTTCCAGATTCATCCAGATGATGACATAATAGGTGAAGATTTGTGGGATCCTAATGCTAATGAAAGATACACCTAGTGAGTTTTTTGGTGTTTTTTTTTTTTTTGCTTAAATTTGCCTACAATAATATGATTCACATTGGCTTTGTTTGACATTTAAGTGCAAAGTATATATAATGGTTCAGTATTTATCTTTGAGACTTAACCCTTTCAGCCTGTATTAAAAATCCATACCCCACACTGACATAATGGCCTTTAGACCCTCTATGAATTTTTCCCTGGTACTCAGGGCATTGGGATTTTAGAGGAGAGTGGGTAAAATTTATTTTAGTACAAAGAGTTAAAATCCAATATCAATAATATTAATATGTTTAGAATTCATTCCTTATTAGTAATGGACCTTATTTAGATGTCTTGCTCGTGTTTAAGTTATTAATATAATCAAAACTGTTGAAGGTTTTCCTGTGACTTAGTATTTTATTATCATTTGAATTTTAAACAGTAATGTCAGTAATGTACAAGAATTAAAATAAGATTTTATGATTTTGTAATGTATACTTTTTATTTTCTTAGTTCTAAGTTAATGTATACAAATAATTTTAACTACAATAATTTTTTCTTCTTTTAGTGGTCAAGTTGTAACTTACTTTTTATTGATTTTCGGAGGATTTTTGGCTGCATGGAAAATTATGGCACCATATCCATACTTTCAACCACAGGTTTGTGTATAAATATGTATTTATAATATTACCACTATGCCATGAAGTTATGTAAAAATCATTTATTTAAAAATTGTACAGTCAAACTTCTCATAAGGAGCACCCCTCATATCAAGTTTTTTGCATGACGAGCAAAAAAGTTTTTTTTAAAGTTGTGCCCTTAACAAGCAAAGATTTGCAAAACTAATGACGCAGAAAGGGAAAGTCCCTTTTTCCTGGAAATTCATTTGTGAGCCCGCACTTCCGTCCATAAGTATTATTCTGTGTTAAGCTCTCGGTCTGTTAGCATATTGTTTTCGTGTTTGATGAACCATATTTTGTATTCAGACAGTATTTGTTGTTGTTTTTTATGCGCAAAGTGTAATAACCTATGTTTAAATGTCTTCGGAAAAAAAAACACAGAAAGACAATCATGAGAAAGGAAACAAAAACTGTTGAAATGAAACGTATAACCATTGAAAAGTTAGAACAAGGTGGCTAATCTAGCACACAACTACAATCAGCCAAATCAAGTTCAAAACCAAAATTAAGGAGATTGATGCTTCAAACGAAGTGTTGACATTCATATTTTTGTTTTAAATCTAAATTGTATTATAGTTATTTCACTCTTTAACAAGTCGTAAGTAATTTTATTGGAATAAATGTTAAAAAAATTATGGAAAATGAGTAATTTTTTTCAGCATGTAATGGTTTATCGTATATTACATGGGAAAATTTGTTTGGTATAATGAGTGTTTGGCTTAACGAGTAAGACTCTGGAACGAATTATACTCGTTATGAGAGGTTTGACTATATAGATATTGTATTACAATACATTATTTTATTTAGTTTTTGCTAAATGCTATTTTTATCTAAAATTATTTGTATTACTTTTACTTTCAGCTCCAAACTTTAACCATAAAATACAACACTAGTTTTAACTTTTTAAAAAATAATCTACTAATTGCTAGTCTATTATTGCCCTTATGTTGCAATATACTATGTTCATTAAAACTTTGCAGATGCCCAAGCAGTACCCATTTAATAACTTGTATTTGGAGAAAGGAGGAGACCCAGCCTTAGAACCAGAGATAAAACATTATACTTTTGAACCAGCAGATGCAGAAAGTGTTGATTAAAATCTTACCACACTTAAAACTGATTTGTTTGTTATTGTTTAAACTTGAATACAAAAATGTTCGTCTGGTTTAAGTGCTTAATTAAATGTTTTTAGTATCATTGACCTAGATAAGTAATAAAAGTATTCTTGATGGATTTAAAATTAATGTGTGAACAAAAACAAAATTAAACATGATGTACTAATACTAATAAAGGTTTTACATTTTAACAGAGTAAAAGACCTGATTGTGTGAAAATGTATATATACATGTATAGTCAAATTTACAGGGAAAACTTGTGTTTTGTAAATTAAAACATGTTCTGCTCCAGGCAATGAATAAAATGTTTATTTATAAATATTTTCCTGGTTATTTTATTTAAATTATAAGACATTTTATTTTTAAAACATTACACTTACTTTTCTCTTAGATCAAATTAATTTTGTGGCTTGATCAAATAAAATTAGTGTTTTTTTGTTTTTTTTAATTTATATTGGGTATGTTTGTATTAAATTTAAAAGGTTTATCGATCTCAAGAAAAAGAATTGAATTGTGACCTGATTTGACTGGGTTAATCCTCCTGAATTAGTGGTGGGTCCCGAAGGTGTCCTAATGTAATAAATGTTAACAGATAAAATGTAGAAAGGAAAGATTTTTTAAATATAATTATTTCATTTATTTTCATACTTACTGGATCCAATGGAGGTTTGTACCCAGTCAAGTTATTTCCGTTTAATACTACATGCATTTTTAATAAGCCTTTATTTCAAACTTCTTTTGTTTACTGTGTGTAGCCCTATTGGTACATACATTTAAATATAGCTGTTTAACTTTTCTTACAATGTGCTTTCTAAGAGCAATAATAGTTACTATGCACAACCCAGTCACGGACCTTACACTAAAAACAAACAGGCAGCTTATGGGGGAATGATTTTATCGTATGTAAACAAATGGAATAAATGCTAAGTACTTAAATTACTTATTCCCTTTCCAAGGTGTCATTATTTAAATTACTTATTGCTTGTCCAAGGTGTCATTATTTTGCGTTCATCATTATTTGGTTCAATTACTTTTGTTTTGTAGCATAAACTAAACACGATTGAATCAAAGTTTTTCTCATCTAATGGAATTTATTAATAACTGACAGAGACAAAATCGCAAAGCAGCCAATCATTTGAATCAAATGCTCGACACTACGAACATTTTTAGATAGCTTATAGAAGGAATAAGAAACCAGACTTCAAACAAAATATCAATATGTTGTTGCGAAAGTAGAAAAAAAGTGACAAGAAGTTCTTAGAATGTTTGACATAAAATCTTTGGTGAAGCAGATATATGGCTTTTCGCAGCATAGGGAATAAAATGCACGTGATAATACATATGCAATATTTTATACACGTGATAATACATATGCAATATTTCTAGATCTCACTTACAAAGAACAACACAGGACTCCAAGAAGCGCAATTGAATATCATAAAGTAGTAATTTCGAAATCTTTCAAAAATTAATTGGGTTTTTCTGAAAGGATTTAAGGAAGCTTTTAAAGCTCATAGTATTCATCATCATTATAATGAAATACAGAGATGAAATGTTTCATAATACTGCTTTTACAGCTGGAAAGCATACGGGAGTTCTACAAAGGGTGATAGACATCATTTCAATGTGGAACTCGAATTATGAAATTATCAACAACAAAATAGTCATTAAACCAGGTTTGGTTACGTGCTGCTTTATCTTTTTTTTTTTTTTTTAGAGACGCTCCTTCTATACAGAAAATTATAATTATTGCGTCCTGCGCTTATCTATGGTTTGTGCATTTTTATTAGAGTTTTAAATGATGATAAAGTCTTGGTTTTCCTGGTTTCTTCAGACAACCCATTCCCGAATTCCGGACAGGCAGAACGAAAAATTGTATGTGTTTGTTCTTGCATACGGAGTAAGAAATGACTTTTTATCCTTATGTCTATCAGAGGGTTGTATTAAGTTATCTTTGCGTTGTATTATTAACTTTCTAGCAGCCTTTATTAATGGTGATCCAATGACACATAGTTTATTTTTGTAAGGGCTTCCAATATATTTACAATTTTAATCCATTCAATTGTTTATAGAGATAATTTATGATACCGGTATTTTAATGTATTTCTGAGTTGTCACATTCTGATAATATGACATTCTGACATATTTTGACATAATGACACATTACATCCATGCCAATCTTATGTCCCCCCTCCCCCTAATCTTGTTTTTTTTTAGTACTTACTATATTCATGGCTGTACAGTAGTTTAAATGTTTTTTTTAAATCTGGATTTGTAAATAGCGACACAAGCTCAAACAACAGTTAGGCTATAATTTAGCCTCAAACCCCATAAGTCTGAAATCTCTGATAGCACAAAGTTTAGGAATGGTATTGAAACTGATAGTGTTTTTATTGCTCAACAGAATGTACTTCCATTAGATTACTAGTCCTAAATCTATAGTGTCTGTGGAAATAAACGATGTCTTCTCTTGTTCACATGTGCAAACTAATTACAAACATAAATTGATGTAATTCTTTTCATTATTGTTCTTATTAATTTTTCTTGCTGTTATCACTGTTATAAACTTTTCATGGACATTATGACAGGATGTTGGGATATTCTGGCACTATTTTATAATGTCACATGCCATATGCTGAGATTGTGACATACTTTGACATTATTTATTATACTAATACTAACATGACCCGACTGTTGATGGTGCCCTTCCTTTCATGTCACTGTGTTTTACAAAAGAAATATTTACTTATGCTTTCTTAGATATACAGACGATATGCAGAAGATAATTGGGCCCACAGACCATGAAGGATGATCTGTTGGCAAGTTATGCAGCTGTCACAGACCACGGCTATGGGGGTTCCACGCAATACCCTGCCGCCTAACTAGTGTTAGGTACCCATTCAGAGCTGGGTGACTCACGGACGCCCTAAGCCCCTGCATGGATTCGAACTCATGACCATCGGTACGCCAGTCGAGCGCGCTGAACACTTGTTATCTACCCCTGTTAACAATACTACTACTAATAATAATAAAATGATAGTTTATATAGCGCTGTATCACAGCAAGGAGCCGGAACAAGACATACATAAATTAAATAAACATTCATATAATACTAACTATATAAATGACAATACGTTATACATCAGATACGTTAATCATTTAAAGAAATGTTGTTTCATCAATTTTGAAAATAAATTTTGAAAAGATGCGCCTCAAGTGCAGTCTTGAAGGACCTAGTAGATGAAATACTACGGATGTGTAATGGTAGAGAATTCCATTGTTTAGCTGCACAAAAAGAAAATGACCTTTCGCCAATTGTTTTAGTGCGTGTTTTAGGAACACAGAGAATGCATGTGTCTGCAGAAGAGCGTAGCTGACGACTTGGTGAGTAGACCAACAAATATTCAGCAAGATAGGAAGGGCATGACTCAGAAAAGAAGTTGTGACACAGAACGGCCAGTTTGTAATCTATTCGGGCTTGTGTGGGTAGCCAATGAAGTGAGTAAAGTAGCGGAGTAACATGGTCATGTTTTTTTTTTTGCCTTTATAACTAATCTGGCAGCTAAATTTTGAACTCTCTGTAGTTTTTCGATGCATTGTTTTGGCGCACCTGACAGAATAGAATTGCAGTAATCAATACGAGCTAGAACAAGAGCACAGACTAGAGTTTTTGTTGCGCTATCTGTTAAGTAATGACGGATTGAACTGATCTGACGAATGGCAGTATAGGCAGAGTGACAGATGTGATTGATGAAGTTGTTGGTAGATATGTTTTCAGAAATAATGTAGCCAAGATTCCTAGTCGATGTTTTGAACAGTATATCAGAACTAACCACCTGAAAAGAATTTGGAAGAGTCAAAGTACTGCGTGATTTATTGTTACAGAATAGCAGTGCTTCTGTCTTATTATCATTCAGTTTGAGCTTGCTTAAAGTCATCCAAGACTTTACCTCACCAATGCACTCCTGCATCAATTGGATAGTGAAGTCAATATCAGCGGGATCAGTGTGAGTGTAAAGTTGAGTATCATCTGCAAATGATTGGCTTTTAGCTGAATGCTTTTCGAGCAGTAGAAGTAGTGGCCCTGTATAGAGCACGAAGAGTACTGGACCAAAAACGAAGCATTGAAGCACACCATAAACCAAGTCAGCTCTGTTAGAGATACAGCTATCCACTGATACCACCTGTGATCTGTTAGATAAGTATGATTGAAAACAAGCCAGAACTGAGCCAGAAATCCCAAAATAATTTTGCAGGGTTTTTAGCAATGTTTGTTGGTTGACGGTTTCAAAAGCAGCACTAAGATCTAAGAGGACGAATATAGAGATTTTACCACTGTCTAGTGCGAGTAGGAGGTCATTTGTTACCTTTAACAGGGTTGTCTCTGTGCTGTGAGAATGTCTGTAAGCCGACTGATTGGGAATTAGAAGAGTTTTGTCGTTAAGATATGAAAAAAGTTGTTTTAAGACAAGTTTTTCAATGACTTTAGATACAAATGACATATTAGATACAGGTCGATAGTTGTTTAAATTATTTTGATCTAACCCTTGCTTTTTCAGCAAGGGTTTTATTACAGCAGATTGACTTTTTTTTTTGCTATTTATTGACACTGATATTTATTCATTCTTTAAGTCATCTCAAAATGCTAATCAGAAATATAGAAATAAAATAAACTAGAAACAAGCAGACCGAGGCAAAAACTTATGAACTGAAACATGCATTGAAGTATTTGGTGCAATGTAATTTGGATTTCAATCAATAATAACTTCTTTCTTTTTTCTTTTTTCTTTTTTTAGCGTGTATAAAATAGCATTACCACAATGTGATCATAATTTATAAAATGATTATTCAACTTAGACCCCTGTCTTTCCCTGATTAAATGAAATCCAGAAACTATAATGATACTTATATATATAAAGTAGGGCTGCGTAAATTAACAATTAATTTCTTGATTAAGTTTTGTCGATCTATTAAAATAATTTTCAATCCTTAAAAATTCGATAAAAATTTAAGAAAATAATAATTTTTTAAATTATTTATATTCATTTATAATAATCAAATAAAAATTTATATATTTTTAACATGCAAACTTCTCCCACATAGACTATAATTTATTAATTTCTGTAGACGTGCAGATGTAAAGATAAAAAGAATGTCGACTAATGACAGCTTCAGCATAGTTAAATTTAAGAATACAACAAAAAGTTGAGCAAACATTTTGTTTTTAAGCTAACTGTGGATGAAAAGTAGAAGATTGGGGGAAAAGTTAACTGCGTTCTCTGTCGTAAACAATTCGCTTTTAAGTTAAGGGATCAAATACATCGTAGTTACCACCTTAATTAATTAAGCGCAAACAAATTAGATAGGGGAAATAACTCAATAAAACAAAAATGTCAATTACTTGTTTTGATACTTCCCTGGAGATTTTTAGTTTAATGACGTTATTTATTGCTTTAATCGAAAATAACGATTAACTGATGAAATCAATATATATAGACTCTATAGGTCTATCAACAATGCAATGATACTTTTATTTTATTTTAATGCATACAAATTAAGCATTGACTATAGATCATTACTTGTAACTTCTTTGTATATATATAAAAAAGTTATTTTAAAATAATACTTTTAAAAATAACATCTGGGGTCAAAAAGGAATTTTTAAGGGTAATGCAGACTCATTTGGGACATATAACATCCACTACACTCCACTATATATATTCAAATACGTCATGTGTACGTGTACGCAATGGTAACTTATGCCCACTATTGAACCAGTTCCTTCCAGAAAATGCATTTGTTAAATTTGTCATCTAGACTCTATGTAGATTTCTTATTTACGTACATACGAACACACCTAAATCCAACCTACTTTCATTTATATTGACACAAGTGACAATAATCTTAATCAACATGACTTAACTGTATCAAGTATCTTTTATGTCAAATTTAAAATTAATGCCTTAAAAACTTGAGTTCAGAAGAAAAGTTGTTTTGTGCTCCTCTCGATTTGCGATGTCGTGAATTTGATGCATTCAATAAAGTTAATGAATAATTTTGACTAATTTTAAATGGACACATTTATCATTTATTATATTTAGAATGGCCATAGGCGTTTGACCAAAAAACCAATCGAAAAACTATATCAAAAACTTTTATTATTGTATCAAATAGATTCCCCTCCCCTCATCCACCGCCAAAATGGATATTTGGTGTCGTTTTGACTTAACATATCTACTTATAATCATATTCAGATCTTTTTAGACACTTGTCCTGTTTGTTAAACTCACCAGTAGCAGTTTCGGGGGGGGGGGGGGGGGGGNAAAAAAAAAAGTTCGCAGACTCCTGCCGCGAGTGAACAAACGAAATTGCGGTTACAAAGCTTTGATGTCAACAACAAACGACGCAGGGTTACAATTTCGTATGTTCTCTTGTGGATTCTCAAACTTAAGAATTATAATTATATTTAATTTTCGTGTCTTGTTAACTTACGCCAACCGACGTCTGATAGCCTATCGAACGGCACTTTGAGAAGCACTGAATTTTTTTAAAAAGGTCATTAAATAAATTTTAAGTGACCAAATATTTAAGTGGAAGTTTTATTTAAAGTTACCCTTTCGATGTGACGTCACATTTCTTCAACCCCCTCCCTCCCCCACGTCACGCATCGTCACAAAAGTGTGACCCCCCTCCCCCCCCCTAGGTGCGTGACGTCATGGGGTGGGGTAAAAAATCGGCCAAAATCGCGTAACGTCATTTATGGACCGACCCAAGAATGTCATGATGGTAGAAAACAAAAATAAATCGATCTACCCCGTTAAAGAAGGCGTGAGTGCCATTTTTTTTCTGCGTCGTGGACTCCGAGAGATTTGACATACTTCATAAAACCCACTTGGCCATTGGTTATGGAGGACGGGACAGAATGTTGCAATAACTATCAGGCAAATACAAGAACGTTATCCTGCATGATATTGAACTGTGTATTAACTTTCGTAAACATTGCCAGAAAAAAAGACGTCAAAAAAGTCATTGTGGTCAAGCCAGTGGCCTTATCTGAATTCAACTCTAGTTGTCAGGTTTACCTCATCGACTTTCAATCACATCCTGATGGGAAATACACGTTTATAATAGTGTATCAAGATCATCACACTAAGTTCGTAGTTCTCAGGGGCCTGAAGACAAAGACGGCACAAAAAGTAGCATACCAGCTCGTAGACTTATTTACGTTGCTTGGTGCTCCAATGATTCTATAGTCTGAAAACGGCCGGTAGTTTGAAAACAATGTGGTTAGCAGCATAAAGGAGTACTGGCCCACATTGAATATCGTTATTGGTAAGCCGCGCCACATATAAAGCCAGGCGAGCGTCGAAAGAGATAACCAGGACATCAAAAATATGCTGTGTGCTTGGATGCAAGATGAAATAACTGGCCACTGGAGTGAAGGGTTACGGTTCGTCCATGGCAAGAAGACCAGAGCTTTTCGTACTGGGATTAAAAGATCACCATACGAAGCTCTTTTTGGCTGATTTCACACATTGCTTGATTTCACACATTGCCTTAACAAATATAATTCGCTAGAAATTATTACAAGCATGAAAGCATGACGAATGACCCTCGCTAGGGTCTAGCAAGCATTGTTAATGTTGGCAAGAAGGAGTGCTGCAGGGGAGGGGCGCATGACTTGAGACTAACAATGCGTTTGGCCCATGGCGGATTAAGGGGGGGCTGAAGGGGCTATAGCCAGGGGCCCCCGATGATTTAGGGGCACCCAAAATTTTTATATGTTATAATAAAAGTGGATAAATGTTTTCACAAATCCTTGAAAATATAAAATAAATAAAACTTAATCTATTAATCTGATCGCTATTCAGACTCGATAGTCTCAGACTTTTAACGGAAAACTTGATTTGATTTGTTGAATATAAGAACATATAGACTAAATATAGAATATTGTTGATATTTTAAAAAATAACCATTTAGTATAAGCTCTGGCGGCCGTATGGTAGTGTATAGGCTTGTGGTGCAAGCGATGTCGGGATCGATTTCCTATGGCGGAATAATTTTTGTTATATTTTTCTTTTTGCACTCAATTTTAGTATAACGCCAAAACAGGTTTTTTTTTTCGTGTTAGTTTTTTACATGATTAATATTTTTGGCCGGGAAGGCCCTTCATGGCATATACAAGGAACCAATGTACTATTTAGTTACAGTCTTATTATATTTAGTATTTTTTTTATTAGTTGCCAGCAATCATTTTATTTAAAGGGACGCTGGCTGGATAAGGCCACCGTTTGATTGCAGCCAGGGGCCCCGTGCAGTCTTAATCCGCCCCGCGTTTGGCGTTCACTGACGTTGTTCTCATTTCTTCATGCTGCTGTTTGTGTCCGCCTCACCATCTGCCCGTTCTTTTCTGAATCTATAAACTATAAGCATATCAGTGACGTGTACCAGAGGCGTCACTAAGGTTGGTGTTACCAGGGGCGGTAGTTCATGGTGTCACTCCCTCACGGCTTACCCCATAGAACTCCTCCAAGTCTTCCAGTGCCAAATAACCGGAACATATAGAATTTTACATTTTGGTGTCGCCCCATGTGATGGTGTCACATTTGAGAATATGAAATTACATATCTTTTTGATGGAGAACGTTCAATATTTTCTAAAAGGCATTGTTCAAGAATGTCATCATCTTCAAAGCACAAGGCTCCAACAGCACTATGTTTTATACAAGAAGAAATGGGAAGGGTTTGGGGGACTGGTGACAGCTGCATAGGTGTGCTTGATTCACTGTAAGCATTTTTTCTAAAAAATATAACTGCATATGTGTTAGATAAATAAAGGCAATGACATTGCAAACATATGAAATATTAGGTGTCTTAAAAACAATTTCATGTTCAAAAACAGGTTATTGTGTTAGTGTTAGAAATACAATATACTTTAAATTCTAGAATATGGAATTACATATTACCTCTTTGATGTAGAACTGTAATTTGTTTTCAAAAGTAATTGTTCCAGAATGTTGTCTTATAAGTAAGAGGCTCCGATACCACTATACATCACACAACACAAAATTGGATGGAGTTTGGCTACTGATGTCAGCTACACAGTTGTTCTTGAATCTTTGTAGCATCTTTTCTGAAAAATATAGCTAAAAATGTGTAAGACTAATAAAATCAATAATATGGCAAAAAATGAAATATTAGAGATGTCTTAGAAAATAAGGCAAAATGCAAAAACAGGTTAATGTGCTAGTAATGCAAATATACTTAAAATTCGAGAATATGAAATTACGTATCATTTTGATGGAGAACTTTCAATATTTTCAATAGAAAACTTTTTCTCTGTTGTCCCTAATAATGCCCATGGCAATTTGCAACTAGAAGTAATTGAGTTTCAAAGTGATGCTGAATGTAGCGGCAGACAACAGCTTTCTCTCATTGACTTTTATCGCCTGCTGGATAAAGAGAGATTCGAAGACCAAGAGATTCAAACATTTGCTAAGGTAATTCTCAACTTGTTTGGCTCGATATACTAGAGTGAGCAGACATTTTCAGTTATGAATTTTAACAAGCACTTTTTGAGGACAAGAAAAGGTGATTTTTACCTATGTGATATGAATCATACGTATCAAAACCAGTTGAAATGAGCCCGGCCTCACCTATTTACTGCATTCATCCTTTGCATTAAAATTTCGCAATAAAATCTCCTTATTAGCCTGTGCCATTAGTGTTTATTAGTTTAATCCGGCCTCCTAATATCTTTACTTCAAGGAATATGGCCTGTGAGAGACGTGTTATTTTGTTGTATTGACATCATGGTATAAACGTGCGAGTAGACTGGGTATGAAACACGTGGTTTGTGCGGTGAACTGGAATAGTGTGCTGACGTGAACTGAGAGGATGGCTGGATATTAATATAGCTTCACTATGTAACTTGTAACAGAGTTGATTTTAGGGATTGAATAAAGTTAAAGACAGGGGCAGGGGCGGATTAAGACTGCATGGGGCCCTGGGCTGCAATGAAACGGGGGCCCTATCCAGCCAGCGTCCGTTAAAAAAAAATTATTGTTAACAGCTACTATAAGACTGTAACTAAATATTAATAATGAAAAAAAAACGAACACGAAGAAATAACTGTTTGAAGTGTTCGCGATATGTTACTATTAAGTGTGAAAAGAAAACTTTTACATTCCACTGCTGGGAATCGAACCCGACACCGCTTACAATACGAGCTTACACTATCTCCACACGGCCAGCGAAGTTTGTCTAAATCGAGAAATTTTAAAAATAAACTAAAATTTATACTATGTTCTCTAAGTTTTTCGATTATTAAGTTAATTAAGACTATCAGGTCTGAATCGCGATCAGTTGTAGAGATAATATTTATAAATTAATTTAATTTATTATATTTTCAAGGGTTCGTGCAAACATTTGTACACTTTTATTATAAAATATAAAAAGTTAAGGGGCCCCCAAACCATCGGGGGCCCCTTGCTTTAGCCCGTTCAGCCCCCCCCCTTAATCCGCCATAGGACAGGGGCGTCGCTAGGGTTGGTGTCCCCCGGGGCGGTAGCTCATGGTGTCACCTCATCATGATTTAAAGGGGGACGTCCATAAATGACGTCACGTGAGGTTACCAATTTTCACCCCCCTTTTTTTTTCCACCCGCGTCATACTTTGTCACAAAAACGTAAACCCCAACCCCTTGTTCCGCTATGACGTCACAAAGCTTAGACACCCCTCTCCCAAGCCATAATTTTCTCAATAAAAATTAGCATGTTGCAAATACGTATTTTGTCATTTAAATATGTATTTAGTGAAAGTATGCACTCTAATATCGTAACACGCGGGGAGCCATTGAAAACGTCATTAAATAAATTGTAAACAATGAAATATTTAAGGGGACTTTAATTTAAAGTTGCGGGGTTTTTTATGTGACGTCACATTTTTAAACACACCCGCCCCCTAGTCACACCCTCCCCCTATGGTTGAATTAAAGGGAGGGGGCTGAGCGGGCTAAAACCAGGGCCCCAAATAATTTAAATGTTATCATAATGTATAATAAAGTTGGGCCAATGTTTGTATGAATCCCTGAAAATGCCTTGGACAGTCATAAGTCAATGCTGCAGTTATAAGTAGGAAGTATAACAGAGTCTGGGCTAATCTTTGTAAGGAGTGCAGTGCTGCTCATTATGTGCTTTGTACAGCTCTTTCCCTTCACTTGGTTGGGAAACGTGGAGCAGTTGTCTTATGCAAAAATTTTATACCTGGCTTGATGCGTCTACTCATCGTCGACAGATACTTCCAAAACACATAAAAGTGATACATGTTAACAAAGCCTTGTTTGACACATAGGTGGTAAGCCCGACATAATGCTGTAAGCATGAGGGCCGGCCTAAGGGAATAGGAGCCCTAATCGAAGTGAATTTGGGGGCTTAAAATGTAACAGAAAATTATAAAATAAATATTAAAATATTCTTGTGCGAGGCCCCCATTAATAATGAGACTAATCGGAGGCCATAGGTGGTTGCCGGTTTGTCCATAACTCATACTATGAGAATATTGTAAAAGAACTTGCAAGTCAAGAAACACGACTTCAACTCCTTGTGGTCTGGGTAACAAGTATCTTTAATGAATCTTAGAATCAACCTCTGTTACATAGTGAACCTTACATTAATAGCCATCCATCCTCTCCCTTTACGACCACACATTATTTTCCGTTCACAGCACAAAACGTATTTCATACTCAGTCATCTCACACGTTCATACCATGTCAATACAACAACACAACACGTCTCTCACAAATATTGCAGCACTGAAAGAAAAAGCAACAGACGAAAATCAGCCCCGTGTCTGTTGACTTGAAGCAGAAAGATTTCGAAAAGAACTTAAACAACTTAAAGTCGCTATGTTGAATTTGGGAAACAATTTTAGAGAGATTTCAGAAAACAAAATTATCCTTTCAAAAGCCGAGAATATCTTTGATTTCAGCCAAGTATTTGAAGTCTCTCACTGAGTTTGTTAAAAGACAGCATTTTTAATTTGATTCGTATGAAGACAAAAGAAAGGACAAGTCCGTGGGGAAAAAAGTATAAATAATCGATAATACTATCAAAGAAGAGAAAGTGTCAGTTTGATATCACCAAAATGGTATTTATGGTAATCATTGACAAACTTTTTGAAGCCCCACATCATCGATTAACCGAATATAAAGACATCCATTCTGAGCTCAGCAATGACGCCATTCGATGGGCAGCAGCCAAGTTAATGACGAATATTAAAGTGATTTCGAAGACTGCTTACCTTCACATTTAGTCCAATTTTCAGAACTCTTAAAAAACGTATTGTCCAGCCCCAGGCTTAGGGTAAGGAAAAGGAAGTAGCACAATGCAAAACTCAAAAACAAGTGCACAGAGCTAAACATAAATGTTGCTGCTTATGAGCTAAATTTCAGTTATTTACAAATGTAGCATCGCACTTCAAATATATCTCTCAATGATGACGTCAAACTGCAGCAGAGAGCGATCCTTTTCAATGTTGAAATAAATACAAAAATGAGTTAGAATTCGTATTGGACAACCATGACTGAATATGCTCTCTCTAATGACTATTGAAAAGGAACTTGTAAGCTTATTTAGCTTTACTCACTTGATTGAAAACTTCGCCATGAAAAAAAATCGCAAACTTAAGTTGTAGTTTGAAATAATAATAAATATTTTTATAACTTTTTGATTTTAAATAGAGAAAACAATTCGTTACCCCATAAAAAACAAACGTTGAAAAAAAAACATTAAAAAATAAGGAATAACGCGTAATATTATTCTTTATGTTGGCTCGTTTGTAACCATGAAACAGCGTAATTTGGGATGGGACCGTCGTAACCGGGGGACTATTTATAACCGGGGGACTATTTATAAACAAACATGCATATCCATGCTTGCACGTCTTTAATAAATATAACTAAATATTGATTCAAAGACATTGAATTCAAATTTTCCTTCTTAAAAAACAACAAAGAAAACTTGTACTCCCCCACCCCACTAAGGTGGAGGATATAGTGAGATTGGATTCATTCATGCTGTTGGTGTGTTAAAGCCTAAATGGCTTCAAGTCCAACCTTTTTAAAGATCTCTCTGCTGCGACTGTTTCTTTCTTTTCTTATTTGTTTTAATGTTGTTTGTGTGCTGGAATTTTTTTATAATTGTAAGTTAACTGATTTTTAAAAAAAAATCTTTGTGTTTATTGTATACCATCGTATTTCTTACTTTCTTTCTAGTTGAAAGAAATGTGTATTCTTTGTTTTTCTAACATAAAATCGAACAGTAAAATTTTTGGCTTTGGTGTCACCCCCTGATGGTGTCACCCAGGGCGGCCCCCCCTCACGACGCCACTGGTTAAAGACAGTTGTTATCTAGACCACAAAGAGTTGAAGTCCAGAAGTACTGACTCCATAAGTTCTATTACATGGCCCGCCTTGCAAAATGTTTGGACGCCCTTGCCTTAAATAGTAGTTGATCTTAGACATTCATCCCCTAGCATCCAATAACGGTTGCCTCCCCTTAAAAAAGTTTTTTAAAAATATTCAATTGAATTCAGTCAAAAACTACTCTCGTCGTGACAGAGGCCGAGGCGTCACTGGGGTTGGTGTCACCCAGTGCAGTAGCACATGGGGTCACGACCTAGCGACTTACCTCACAGACCTCTCCCTTGGGATTCCTCTCCCTTGCAAAAGCCGAAAAACACAACATAGCTGGAGACTGGAGTATATTTTTCCCGGACATTTTCGGCCAAAGAAGTTCTGTCTTTCACAACTTTTACTGACAAAGAATTTAGTTTTATAGTTATACATGGATCATACGGTGGTTAACTTCAATTTTGGGATTCCTCTCTCTTGCAAAAGGCAATAAATGTGACGGATTTTATTTTATTTGTCTTACATATTTTAAAAATTAAAATATTAAAATCTGGCGGATTATATATATGTCAAATGATATTGTTTTACCCCCAGGAATTTTGTGTGTGCCCCAAATGGGGTAATTTACCCATGTATTTTATATGTTGCATTCACTCCTTCTATACAAAGATTATTGCGTCCTACATTTATCTATGGTTTGTGTTTAGTCCTGCATTCTTATGTATTAAATTATGGTAATCAAGGGTATAGTTATTGATATCATGAAGCTTAACATTTATGTATTGTATGTTTTGGCACCATAATCATTCACGTTAAAGCATTTAAGGGTGTAATAAGATTATCAAGGTATCCCTGTTTCCTGATGAGATTTAACATACACTTACTTCACTAATGTTAAAATATATCACCTATTTCTTCTGAGCATACAAATTACTACTAAGAATAAAAATTTTAAAAAGCAAATGGATGTCAAGCTACTCTGACTCACTGGGGTGCCAATATTTTATTTTCATTATGACACTATATAATAAAATATTATGGCTTTCGTGTTATAAATCCCCACAATTTTAAAAGTAATAAATGTTAGGGTTTTGCGAGGAAACAAACGAATTAATTTTAATTAGCCCGTAGCCTAAAGCTGCTAATAACTGGACAGTCGTATTTGTAACTCTATTATTCTGGACTACATGAATAGGCATTTGGATACCTTTCAATACAAATCAAAAAAATAAAACAGAATTACTAGATCTATTACTTTATAGTTTGCAGTGTTTATTTGAAAAGTATCAGTTCTTAATGATATGAGGAACAAAATTAAGAACAAGTAAGAAAGGTATTAGGTTCAGCACCAGTGTCTTGCACAAATCCTGTAGAAAGAAAAACGCAAAAAGTTCATTACATTATATATGTAAATAATATTAATTTAATGTAGCTTACTATTCCAACATAATTAGATTTATGAGACTTACATTCACATTAGTGATTATGGGGTCACTTTTTAGCCTAGAACCCACGGTTGTCATGGTTAGATGTTATGGTGTGAGAATGACTGAGCAAAAATGTAGGGTGAATGGTAAACAAAGCGTGAACACCAGTTCACTTGAATAGTTGTGAACTGGGTGTTCACGTGGGAGTGTGTAGAGATGATCATGTGAGAGGGCGATGAGTGGACGGTGTGTGATATAAGCAGGCAGAGGGACAACTGAACGTAGTGAACATTTTTGAGAGTGGACCAGGGCGGTCGTGTTTTGTTGATCGAGGTGGGCTGACCGGAAAGAGTGAAAATAGAACCGTATAGAGAGAGAGAGAGAGAGAGACGAACAAAGTGTTTTTTTTTTCAACTGGTTTTGACAAAAACACGTTACAAGTTTCGGCAACTTCAGAATTCGGAAAACACATTAATTTTTCTTACACCAGCTAATAACCATGCCATAACTTTTAATTTTCGATAATTTCATATCTCATCAGAAATATCTGGAGTTCTAACACATTTTAAAGGAAAAGATTTGGTATTTCAATTTACAGATGATTTTTTGCGAACTTTATCTACTAAAACTTCAATAAAAATCATTTTGAATTAGATATGGCATGTGATTCCTTATTTGGTGTCCCTTCTATAAAATCCTTTGTTGGAGAATGGACACAACGAACCTGACTTTCTTTCTCTCCATTTGTCAGATCCGTTCATAACACCTTCACAGTGGTTTCCGCAACAGCCCCTGCGATGTCTAACCGTCAGACGCTCCCAGTTCATGTTCAGGCGGCCTTTTGCCACTGCCGCATGCTGATCGGTGTCAAAAGTATAACGGGACAACTCCATTCTATAAATGGTGGTTTAGGTTTATCGGGACATTAATGATATAATTTTACCATTGTGTCCGTTTGTACGGTGCTATCAAGCTCAACTATAACTTGATGCATACAGGAGGGTCGACTCATCCCCCCCACCCACCATCGGTCCAATTCTTGAGAATTCAACAACGGGGTCGTTCCTGTTCATGCTGTAGTATCATTCCCTCGGTATTGAAATTGCCGTCTCCCTTCTAATTTGATGGCGGGCAGAAGCGCCACTAGGATTGTTGTTCAACCCCCCCCCCTTCCAGTGCGGAAGCTCATGGTGCCACCAACTCACTATTTACCCCATAGACTTGCTCCGAGTCTGCAAGTGCCAAATAATGGGAACATTAAAAAAAAAACACTTTAGTATCACTTCTTGTGATGGTATCAACCGGTGCGGACCGCACTCCCCGCACCCCACTAGTGACGCCTCTGATAGCGGGTCTACGTTTGCACGGCCTTTGAGGGTGTGGTGCAGAGAGGGCTGCTGCCTGGCTGCATATTAATCTAGGGGTGTGTTTATTTATTTCACTTCGCCTTTTTGGTTCAGTTTTTGGCAACTAACTAGACTGGCATGCTGTAACGCCTTTACTGAGTGTACCGATTCCAGACCTACCTTTTTTTTATTGCGCATTATTTTTATTTATTAATTTAATTTAATTTAAAAAAAAACAGATTGAGCTGAGTGGTTTCTTGGGGTTCATATATTGTACAAAATGGTGAATGTGAACATTATTTATCCAGTTTCATACCCAAATTAACCGGTTGCTTTTCATACAGACACTAAACTGATAGCTTGTTCCTGGCAGAATTTAGTCAAAGTCAATACTTTCATGTTCTTCACACTTTTATCAAGTGAAAGTTACTTCAAGTCTATGTAGCTGCATTTTGATCAGAGCATCACTCGCCTTCGTTAGTTTTTGGACTGCTTATTTGCAAGGCAGCATACTTCCTGTGTAACTCCCCAACACATACATACTGCTTATAACACTTCCAAGGCTTCTATTTATTGTTAATTTCAGCAAGTACTTGTCGAGCTTGACGTTTTGAACTCTTTGTTCCACAAGCTCGCTTTACTTCGATTGGAAAATTTTCCTTTGGAGCAACCCACTTATTGGTGGAACTTGAGAAGAATAGTTTAACCGTGTAATACTACTAGTAAGAATTATTCAAGGGTAATTGATTCCGATTCATTATTTTCGTTTCTCATTTGCTTTGTGCAGAGTCAGAGGAGATGATCGTGACGGACGTCAGATTATTTTTTTCCTTTTTTTTCTTTCTTAATTGATCCCCCGTCTAGCGACAGTCTTTGGATAATATACTCTTTTGCTGAGCCGGGGTGGCTCATGTGTGAGATCAACTTTCGCGGAGGGCATTCTCGACCGTGTTCTTGGGAGGGGTGGCACCGTTCTGGGGAGGGGAGTGGTCCTCTAGCTATACGTTTCATAGACATAGATGCTGGGAGTTTCCCGGGAAGACCTATTAAGAGCTATATTCTCAGGGGTGCTGGTTCCATTCCACAGGACTACATGACTACGAGTACTATGACATTGGAGATAGTATAGTCATAGTAGTATAGTCTAGTATAGTATAGTCTAAGTATAGTGCATAGCTCATACAATAGCTTCAATAGCTCACTTTCACAATGTATGTCCTTATAGAGTTTATTCTATTAAAAATGAGTCCTAAGCTGCTTAAATCAGAAGAATCAGTTTTAAAATTACAACTTTTTATGGCATTAAAATGACAATTAGATCTATCACTAATGAATAAAATGATTAACAACGTCACCAAATTATGACTATTTGGCTAATCACGAACTGATTTTGATCTTCGGTAAGTAGGTGCACCTCTGCTTGCGTTCATTTGCATCATCAGATTTTTCCTGTTTTGTAAAAATAACAAGCCAGTGTGTCGTTTTTACGATCAACTCTTAACGAGTTGCTACACTTTTTTAAGGGTTTGTATTGTCTTTAGCAATCAGTTAACTTTTTATTGTTGTGACCTTTATTTGTTACTTTAAACTTGTAACATGTGAGGCTATTCATTCGACTAAAATACGAAAGCTTAATTAACCACCCAGGACCATATCCATGCCACTACATGATTTTGATAATAATAATACGGCCATACGGTAACATAGTTTTTACAAAGTAGCATTAAATTACGATTAGATTTATGTAATAATAATACTAAGTTATTAAAATTCTAGTACAATTAAACTATTTTAAAGCATTTTAAACTTTTTTAATTATTCAGACAGTCAGTAGACAGAGTGGTTATCCCCAGAATTCAGCGAATGTTGAAGTTGAAGTTTAACTTTGAAGAATAAGAATGAGTTTAGAATAAGAATGTTATCCCCAGAATTCAGTAAAGTTTATTTATAAATTTAAAAAGAACAATACTTGATAGGGATGGAGACAGACATCAGGAAGTATTTTGGTAGTATTCTGTAGTAAGGTGGTCAACTGGTTATCCGGTCCTCAGATCACAACCGGTTTGGTTTAATGACAGGACCACTTAACTTTAACCACAAATTCAAAAGCCAAACTTTGTTTTTGTTGTGTTACGGTTAAGATGCAGGGCAGCATACGAGACTACTAATGCGAGCGGCTGTGACTTCAAATCGTTTTTCTCCATATTTCGGTATATAAATAGTATACTATTAATTTTCTAAGGCTACGACTAAAGAATGATGTTTTTACATTTTAATTTCCTGAGTTGTCTAGGCACTGTAAGAGAGCTAGCACACAGTGCGCGTTTCATGTGAACAACAGCAAAGGTCGCCGACTGTTACTTTTTATATTACGTGACAATCAGTTCAATGAAAAGAATTTATCAAGAAAAAATAAGTAATTTGATATTGTAAGTGTAAGTAAAAGAAAATGATTATAAACAAAGAATTTCCACTACAAACAAAAAATAGCGTAATTTTTAATAAAAAATTCAAAATCGCAATGAATGACAATGAAAGTCCATGTGCTCACAAAGTAGACATCAATGTAATTATAGTACAACAATGTAATTATATTCTGTTTCTTTTAAAGACAAGGAAAGCTATAAAAGCATATGACCCCATGACATATCAGAGCATTCCTAATGTCATCAGCGGTTTTTAGTCTGTTTCCAGCATCAAAATATTTTTTTTTAATGATGGAGATCGCAATGATAGTAGTGTAAGTGCTCACAAAATAGAGTCAATGTAATTATATTCTGTTTCTTGTTAAAATTAAAATTTGATGCTTTCTAAAAATTTATATTGTGTGCATTGTAAAAGGAGCACAGAATACTGAGAGTACAGCACCTCAGAGTTAAACACAAGCGGTCG
Source organism: Radix auricularia (assembly GCA_002072015.1). Taxonomy (NCBI): domain Eukaryota; kingdom Metazoa; phylum Mollusca; class Gastropoda; family Lymnaeidae; genus Radix; species Radix auricularia. Next base: position 120,327 of record MUZC01000669.1, on the reverse strand, counting down.
GTGACGTTAAATGTTTTTTGAAGTCACCATCAGACGGCGCAAGGTTATGCTGTTGGTTCTCAAAAAATTAAGGAAAAATACCAACCGGACAGTAAAACTGTCTTTTTTTAAAGGGTTAACCAATCCTCACTAACGAACTGACTGGACAACATCTGATAACATGTCGTTTTAGTACTTTTAATACATAAAATTAATTATTAATCATTATGGTTTACTTCTTTGTTGGAACGATTTTTAAAAAAAAATTGATTAATTTAAAAAAATCTAAATTCGCTGTTTTGACGGTAGCGCAGCAGAGGTGAACACTGCGTCGGCTTTGATGTCAAATCAAACAACGCAGTGATGCTTTTTGTTGTTGGTTCACAAAACAGTAAAACTTGTGACCAATAGCTAACCGATCTTTTTTTGAACAGTTAAAAATGAGCGGTCTTAGCAACCTTATTCTGTAGTTTATTATTTTTTTAGTCTACTTCCTGTTTCAAAGTTGCAGTTCTCAATTATTTAAAAATGTACTTAATTAAAAAATACTTAATTAGAAAAAATTAATTCTTAAAACTCCTTTGTTATTGGATAATATTTAAATGACTCGCGTTCATCCCCATTCAATGTGACCTTGTGAGCGGAACAAATGACATATAATTTATAATATACTGTATTATACTGCCTAAGGGCCCATCCATGAAGTACGTCACATGAAGTGGGGGAGGCAGCGTAAGAAAGTGTGACAGGGGGAGAGGGGTGTCCGGCCATGTGTGACATCACGGTGTTATATATTCAATTTTTATTATTTTGTTTTAAAAAAATTATTTTTGTTCAAAAGTGTGACATACTTTGGGGGAGGGGGTCCGAGATTTGTGACAGGGGGAGGAGGGAGTTAACTCATAAAGTCGCAGAAGGGTTTGCAATAAACTTCCGCCTCAGTCCCATAAGGATTTCCCGTATTATGATCAACCGGTTATGAAATTAAAAAATTTGCGTAAAATCCATTTATAATATTATTGTCATACTGACTTTATTTTTTAGGCTAAGAATGGTTATTTTACGCATCCAAAAGACCGGACTGGGTTTAAAACAATATTTACCTGTAGTTTAGTACTATTATTTTAGTAATAAAGTATAACAAAAACGTATCTTCGAAAAAAAACGACCAAAAAACATCGCGAATCGAGCGATAACACTAGCACGGGCAACGGCCGCCATTGCCAGAAGTTGAATACATCATTTTTCAAGCATTCAAGAGTTTTTACTTTCAGAGATCTCATTTCTAACGAGAGTGGTATCTAGGGACGGATTACGTCGCTTTACGGATAGTGGGAAGAGATGCATTACGACGCTTTGCGACTTTAAGAGTTAAATATGGTAAAAAATAAATTGACGTACTTTATTGACGGCCCCACTACTATATAATAAAAGTCAATTTTCTGTGCGGTCATTGATAGCGATTGGTGCCTCAAACTCCTACAGACTCCCAATGCCAATCGGAAAAAATTGAATCTCATTTACATATTGAACAAATTTATACGGACATTCAAAGCAAGTAATTCTTTGTGCAGTATATATTCCTCAAGCTTTTCTTTATTTTGAGCGGTACGCGTTGGGATTTTTAGTAAAAAACTTTGTTTTTACGCGTTATTTTTTATAACTATAATGAGTAGTATTTGATGTGATTCACATTTATGGCCGGTCGAGACGGCTGTTGGAGGAGAGGTACAACATGCCACCGAAACGACGGCGGAAAATCCTTGGATGGGCTTTGTTGCACATTTTATATATTGCTAATCAAAACAATTTTTTATGACATATACTTAATTTTAAGCGCTATTTTATCGATTCAATTAATTTTAATCAATAAATTTTTTTACTGATTAATAGAGAAATTAATAATTAATTTAATTTCAGCAGCCCTAATAAATANATATATAGGATAAGATATTAGTAATATTGGCCTATATCCAATATGCAATGGACTGTACCACTGAGCTAGATATATATAGCTCAGTGGATTGAACAGATTCTAAAATTTAAAATTATAATCAATTCGAAAAACAATAAGGCTGGCAATGTTTCTTATTCAGGTCAGATATAATCAACGTGAATAAACTTTTAATGTGCCGCCTCAGTGCCGTAAGAATTTCCCGAATTTCGATCAACCGGTTATGAAATTAAAAAAATTGCGTAAAATCCATTTATATTATTATTGTCAAACTGACATCATTTTTTAATATAAGAATGGTTATTTTATGTATCCGAAAGACCGTTTTGAGTTTAAAACTATTTTTACCTCTAGTTAAGTACTATTACTAAAGTAATAAAGTATAGCAAAATCGCATCTTCGAAAACAAAAAAATAAAGTAAAAACTTCCAAAAAACTTTTTGAAACGAGCGATAACACTAGCGAGGGAAACAGTCGCCATTGCTGGAAGTCAAAAACATAGTTTTTCACGCACTGAAGAGTTTTTATTTTCTGTAATTTCGTTTCTAAAGAGAGTTCTATCGAGTTGCGCATTATCGCGCTTTGGTAAAAACCGGTAAACCGCGGATTATTGTGCTTTGGCACATTAAGAGTTAACTTGATAAAAGTGATATAATGATAAATAATGCTAAAAATCAACATCAAGAATCATTCGCAGAATTCTGGGGATAACGTTGAAAATTATTTGCAGAATTCTAAAGATAACGTTGAAAATTATGCTCAGAATTCTGGGGATGACGCCTCTCATAATTATTTGTTGCTACTATGACTTTACTGTACAGTATATAGACTAAAGTCTATAAACTCTATACTACTAATAGCCAATAGCTTATACAGAGCTATTAGCTATTGATACTGAACTTAGTAGCCTCTGATTTAAAATAAAAAATCTTCTCTGGACATGGTGGTGTGTATGATTGTTGTTTTGTCATTAAATTATAGCAAGACTATAATTAAATAATAAATAATCAGAAAATTTTCTTCAGTTCATTCAAATTTTAGTGTAAATTTATTATTCATTGGCCTACTGGCTCAACTATATGCCAACCAATAACCAATGGCTCCCTATCTTTTGAGATAATCTGGCATCTATCTTTCAACCAGATCCATTCTGTGCAATTATCTTCAAATTTGATCTATTGTACAATATTTTGATGATGAAATCCTCATAATTTTGTCTAAATACAGTTCTCCCAATCTGTTTCTATTCTAAAATATATAGTGATTATTAGGCTTAATTAATAACATTCACATCATACAAGAAATGTTATGTAGCAAATGTTGTAATCTTTTTATAAAGAATACAGTAAAGTATATTTGAAAACTTGTGCTTTAAGTTCTTAATGACCAAAATCACATAAGACAAGTGTGATTAGTAAATGTGTGGGCTTCTTGTTTTACATTCCCCTTTTCTCTCTAAAGTTTCTTAAATGACAAAATTAACAATTAATGTAATTTCTATATTTTTTCAGGAGGTAACTTCAATCTCTTTGTTGTATGATAATGAGTAAAGAAGACAAAATGGATGTAACTTCTGAAAGAAAGAGCACTGCAAAATTAGACACACTATTAGATATTGAACGGGTAGTTCAAAAACGCTGGGAAGAGGAAAAAATATTTGAGGTTGATGCCCCTGAACTAGACACAAAAGATGCTAAGTAAGTTCTTACTTGAAAGCTTTAGATGAAAATTGATATTACTTGGATAGTTTAGAAAATTAGGTTTAATTTTTGTTATGGTTTGATTAAATGTTTAATACCATCTTGATTAATTGTACTCAATTTGAATATTACATTATTACTGTTATGTAAAAAGATAAGCATTGCCATTTGTTTTTTTCCTTTGGCTGCATTCTTTTTTTATGTGTCATACCATATAATGCTTAGGGTTCAGTTTCAGGTATTTAAAGTTAATTATTAGCAAGTTATTACTTTGGTGATTATTCTTGCTTTTAAATTTTATTTTTTGTGCAAATTTCAGTCAAGAAAAGTACATGGTGACCTTTCCTTTTCCTTATATGAATGGAAGAATGCATTTAGGTCACACATTTAGTTTGTCAAAGTGTGAGGTAAGGTATTAAATAATTTAATTATGTCTTTGAGGTAAGAGATACATAATTTTATTTTAATGATATTTTTACCATTGTCTTCACAAACATCATGTGACATAAAATCCTTCTACTTTTTCAGTTTGCAGTTGGTTATCAACGAATGCTTGGAAAAAAATGTCTTTTTCCATTTGGAATGCATTGTACTGGAATGCCCATCAAGGTTAATAAATACGTTATTTATCACTTCATAAATTGGGCCTGGTTACATGCTAGTTGTATACTTTATAAATCTAATGGAACATATAAAGATCTTAAATGCATATTTTATCAAATAATGCAAATGAGTTATTTTTTTAAAGAATGTTTATCTTTGGATTATGTTATGAATTATTTGATAATTACACAATTTTGTTAATTGTATGACTGAAATTTTTTTAGGCTTGTGCAGATAAACTACAGAGAGAGATGGAGGATTTTGGCTATCCACCTAAATTTCCTGTTGAAGAAGATGATAAGAAGGAAGAATCTAAAGCCAAAGAGAGTGAAATTGGAAAAGATAAATCTAAATCTAAAAAGGTTTTATTTAAAATATAACCTTTGTTAAATTTCTTTTTAGCTTTATAACTATAACATAATATACATTCACAAAACAAGATGACAGAATGTAAAGTGTAAAAAATAAACCTTATTAGGAATTAAAGTGATCAAAAACTTTTAGCTAATGCATAGAAGCTCCTATACATTTTAAATTTAATTTGCTTAGTTTTCTTACAATTTTAACAATTTATTAATTCTTTATTGTATATCTTTGTGAAAAGTGTTTTCATTCATGAGGTATTATAAATATTTTTTAGTAACTACACGTTAGTAAAAAAGAAAATTATACAATTTTTTCATGTCAAACATTATATTTTATTCCCCAGAGCAAAGTGGCAGCTAAAACAGGTGGTTTAAAATATCAGTGGCAGATTATGAGTGCCATGGGACTTGCAGATGAAGAAATTAGACAATTTGCAGATCCTATGTTTTGGTTAAAGTATTTCCCACCACATTGGATTACTGATTTAAAGCGCATGGGAGTTAAGGTTTGTTCCTTGAAATTCTTAGGATTATAAATTCAATGGCTTTGGAATGCTATTGGTGATTAGCTTTATTTTAAAATCATTATAGCAAAATTTACTGTGCATAAAATAGCGGACTCGAGGTAAAAATAATTTTATAAAATATTTTTAATAATAATGCTTCTATATTGAATATATTAGGGCAAGAAGGTTTTATGTTTTTCTCTGTAAGCTTACATAAAGTTAAAAAACATACTTAGGGTTGGGCCTGTTTTTTTAAATTTTGATTTTTAAATACTCTGAATTACATAATTATGCTTGTCAAAAGAATCTTTTAAAACAATGTTTTTAAATTTGATGATTAAAATTTATTTTTGTGTTTCAATGTAGTGTTATTTTCTTGCAGGTGGACTGGCGCAGGAGTTTTATCACAACTGATGCCAATCCTTACTTTGATTCTTTTGTGAGATGGAACTTCTTGAGGCTTAGAGACAGGAACAAGGTCAAATTTGGAAAAAGGTAAAATAAGATTTATGTGTCTTAAAGAATTTTCATTATATCAAGCTGATATTTTGGATTAAAAAATTATTTTTAAATATTGAAGGAGAGCAGAGTATATGCTCTGGGGTTTTATACTATTTGTTTGTGGTAATTTAAATAGTAAAAATGTTCAAAACATTTGGTATTAAACATAATTTATTTTTAATTTGTTCAAATGTTAGTTTAATAATTCAATTGCTGAGAGTGCTTGGAGCAGTTTTTTTTTTGTGTGTAAAAAAAATGTAATTATTTATTTAAGTATTCATTCAATTACTTAAACATCCGTTGATTTGTGTGTCATAGGTACACCATTTTTTCACCAAAAGATAACCAACCTTGTATGGACCATGATAGAAGCTCAGGAGAGGTATTCATGTTTTTTTTGGTGGTCCATTATGACAGAATTTAATATCATTAACTACTTTTTTCTTCAACTTCCAATTAGGGTGTTTAGTCCAAGAATTTTTAAAAAACTTACTAAGCTGTATTTTTATAAAAACAAAGAACTTTACTTTTATATAGAAACTTAATTTTTTTTAGCCATATAAAAAAACTCATTGCAATGGTGTATAGTCCGATAATTTTTTAAAAATCTGTTAACCTGTATTTTTATATTCAAATAGGGTGTTGGTCCTCAAGAGTACACTTTGATAAAGTTAAAGGTGAAAGAACCATATCCTTCCAAGCTAGCGTAAGATGATATTTTACTTAACCTCTTTGAACAGGTTACAATTTTTATTTAATTTTTAAGATAATGAAATACTGTAAATGAATCAGCTGTTTTGGTTTTATAATTGATTATAAATCCAATAGTTCTTTTTTGTTTATTTTTATAATCCTGGTTTCAATTAGAAAAATATTTTAATAATATTGTTTTAAATTATATGTAATTTATTGCTTGAAGGTCTCTGAAAGGGAAACCTGTCTTCCTTGTGGCTGCAACACTCAGGCCTGAAACCATGTTTGGCCAGACCAACTGCTGGGTACGACCTGACATGAAATACATAGCCATGTCCACCAAGTCTGGAGAAGTTTTTATAACAACACGTAGGGCTGCTCGTAATATGAGCTATCAGGATATGACACCTGAAAATGGAAAAGTGGAAGTCTTAGCAGAGCTGATTGGCCAGGTGGGGTCAAAATAAGTTTTAAAAATATTAGGGCTGCGGAAATTATCGATTAATTTCTCGATTAATTGGTAAAAAATTTTATCGATTAAAATTATTTTAATCGATAAAATAGTTAATTATTAATAATTAATAACAGTTTTTTACATACAAAATTCTCCATTAAAAAAAATATTTTTGAGTGTAAACTTTAAAATAAGCAGTTTTTATAAGTAAAATGATATTTAAAAAAAATTAAATTCATTGACATTAAAATGAACTACTTATATATAAATATATCTTCTAAAAATACAATATTTTTTTAATATAAACTTAAGTTTTGGGCATTTTATGAAATGTTCAGTTTAATGGCATCATAAATCTTATTTTCAGCTTTAATCAAAATTATAGATTAATTATTCGGTAATTTTTCAAAAGTTAACGATTAAATTCAAATTATATATATATTTATTTTTGGGGTAAATTTTATTGATTATAAATTTGAAATTTAAAAAGAAAGAAATGGATCATATTGTTTATCAGCAGTATAGAAAAAAATGTTTTTAAATAAATGTTGCAGGAACGTTGTAATTTTAATGCTTATAAAACATGTCATTGTCACTTATCTAAAACAGTTAGTGTTAAGCACTTGCTAAATATTTGAATACAAATAGGTCACAAATTATTTTAGTTAAGCTCAACAAAATTTATTTTTTTCAAAGAATAGTTATTTGAACTTAAAGGTTGCAAGCAACTGTAACCATATATGAAATCCAAAATGTTGGACTTTTGATTTACAAAAAAACCCAAACATTCAACCTTTACTTGTTTTATGGGAAGTAAAATTTATGCTTGAAGGATTTTTAACCCTTATAAAATGTAAGCATGGATTTTATTATAATTGTGAATTTTATTCAATTACGTGCAGGATATTCTTGGTACTCCACTAGAAGCTCCTTTGTCAAGCTACAAAACTATCTACTCTCTACCAATGCTCACTATTAAAGAGGACAAAGGTATGACAAGAGCTAGGAGTTTGAATTTTAAAATGCTATTATTTAAGTATGAAAAATCATCCAAATTGCATCCATGTTTACATTGTGAAAGCTAGAAGTTGGTAATCAGCTATAAAGTACTAAAAGCCTTCTTTCATATGCATAGGAACTGGTGTTGTAACCAGTGTTCCTTCTGATGCACCAGATGACTTTGCTGCTCTCAGGGATTTGAAAAACAAACCAGTAAGTACATTCATACCAATAATAAAATAATTAATTAATTCATCATTTAACAAATAAGCGCTCTATGCTTTTAAAAAATGTATTTATTTCTGGTGTTTTAGCTTTTATTATTAAGTAGTTTTTATGGTGTGCCTCAACCGAATTTTTTAAATTTTGATATACTTATTTTTAAAAAAATATTCTTAAGATTTGAAAACTGTATGTTAAGAAGCTTTCAATTTTTATTTTTATTATGGAAAGTCTCTGGAAAATTCAGTAATAATACACTATTTTTTCATTTACTACAATTTTTAACATTTTAATTTTTAGCAACTGCGAGAAAAATATGGCATTACAGATGACATGGTTTTGCCTTTTGAGCCAGTGAGTATGATCAAGTCAATAGTGTAAAAGAAGATTCTGTTTGTAAAAACAATGGCAATCGGATTTTTTATAACAATTTTAAATCATCTACCTGTGAAAGTATTTCAAGGGAACTGTGTTGAAGTTCAATTCTACCTCATTAAGGAAGCTTATTTCTTTTGGTTATTATTTATGAAATTTACAGTATGACATTTGTCCACTTAACTTGTTTGAATTTTGCACATTTTACCGTAGATCCCCATCATTGATGTACCAGGTTATGGTAACCTCTGTGCAGTGAGTGCTTGTGATATCTACAAGGTGACCAGCCAGAATGACAGAGACAAGCTAACTGAGGCTAAGGAAGACACCTACAAAAAAGGTTTTTATGAAGGTGTAAGTACTAATGGTCTTTATACACCTCATGCTATTCTTGTGTAAAGTTATATGTTTGATATTTTATTTAAATGACTTCTTCTAACAATTTTAAGAATTTTTTTATTTAATTATTTTTTTAAGTTGGATGTATAATTAAAATCATAACACACTTGGAATTTATTTTTATTATTGGTTATTTTGTTGCAGGTCATGCTTGTTGAGGGTTTTAAAGGGATGAAAGTCCAGGATGTGAAGAAGACAATTCAAAGCCAGTTAATTGAACAGGTAATTAAGTATAGATGAATTTACTGTCTTGCTGCTTAGTTGCTAAAATTTCAGAGGTACAACTTTGTTAAACCTTGAATTAATGAAATGATGAAGTTTCAAATAATGGTAAAAATATAGATAGAAATAATGTTTACTTTGACTACAACAGTAATGATATAAATTATATGGCGCTGTAATGATTTATTTATGGTAACTAATTTACAGAATGCTGCGCTGTTATACAAAGAACCAGAGAAGCTAGTTGTGTCTCGCTCTGGTGACGAGTGTGTTGTGGCCCTGTGTGATCAGTGGTAAATTTGTTTAATTGCTTGGGTTTTATCATCTACTTTTTAAACAGGGATAAACAAGGAGTTAAAAAATAGATTAATGTAGTTAGTGCTCCAAATTCTTAAAGCCACTAGATTAGGAACTTTATAATAAAATTTTACACAACGTTTTAAAAATATCCTCAGGTTTTTAGATTATGGAGAGCCTGCCTGGAGGGCGCAAGCAGAAGAAGCTTTAAGCACCATGAATACATTCTCAGATGAAGTGCGTCACAATTTTCTATCCACTCTTGACTGGCTGCACGAACATGCCTGCTCTAGAACATATGGACTTGGTACTAAAATGCCATGGGACCCTCAGTACTTGATTGAAAGTTTATCTGATTCCACCATCTACATGTCATATTACACAGTCAATCATTTATTGCAGGGTGGGGTGTGGGATGGCTCAAAGCCTGGCCCGGCTAATATCAGGTAATTAAAACTAAATTTGAATGCTCATAATACATGAGTGATGTATATTGTTTGCAGGCAAAAACTATTTTTAGCTGTATACATTTTTGGTAAATTAGCTAATAAAGCTCTAACCTTCTTGCAGGGCTGAACAACTGACTCCAGAGGTTTGGGATTATATTTTCTATAAAAGTACTCCATACCCTAGCTCTTGTGGTATAGCTAAAGAGGTTCTTGACAGGCTGCGACGAGAGTTTGAGTACTGGTACCCCGTTGATGTACGCATGTCTGGCAAAGATTTGGTTCCCAACCACTTGACTTACTTTATCTACTGCCACTGTGCCATGTGGCCGGATGACAAGTAAGGAAGCATTTAGAAAGAAATGGCATGATGTAAATTTATCATAATTTTAAAAAAATTCAAATAGAATTTTGCTAATTCATTCAAGATATTAGTACAATTGCATAAGAGATTGAGCAAATTATTTGAATGTTACTCAGGTTTTGTTACACTCTCATTCCATTTTTAAAAAAACTTTTGTCTTATCAGGACCAAGTGGCCTAAGGCTGTGAGAGCTAATGGACATCTTTTGATCAACTCTGAAAAAGTAAATAGCTTATTAAATATGTCTAAAAATTGATATGCCTTGAATCATTACCTCATTTTTATTATTAAAATATTGTTTTCAAGTATCTAAAAATATATTACACTTATTATAGAAATCATAATTAGAAGATGAAGTATTATGATTTCTATAATGAGTGTAATATATTTCAATATATCTATACTAATAAAAGGGAAAGCCCTGACTGACTGATTCATCACTAATTCTCCAACTTCCCGTGTAGGTAGAATCATGAAACTTTGGGAAGTTGTTGGGTACCCTCTGAATACGAAAATTGGCGAAAAAGAATTTGGAAAATCTCAATCATGTGGGGCCGGGGGCCCAAAAACATTTTTTTCCTTATATGGGCTATATAAAAATCGAAAACCACCAATTTTCCTATTTCCCGTGTAGTTAGAAGCATGAAACTTTGGAAATCTTTTGAGTACATGCTCTTTACGATAATGAAATGGACAAAAAAGGTAAATTTCCCACCTATGGGGGACGGGGCCCAAAAACGTTTTTTCCTGATATAAGCTATATAAAAAATGAAAATCACTAATTCTCATATTTTCCGTGTAGGTACGACCATGCAACTTAGGAATTTTTTTAGTACACGCTCCCGACAAAAACTGGCCCAAAAAAAAACGTTAAAATTCCCTCACATGGGGGACCGGGGGCCCAAAAATAGTTTTTCTTATATTAAAAATCGCCTAATCACTAATTCTCCAACTTCCCGTGTAGGTAGAAGCATGAAACTTTGGGAAGTTGTTGGTTACCCTCTCACGACGAAAATTGGCGAAAAAGAATTTTAAAATATTCGCTCATGTGGGGCTGGGGGCCCTAAAACATTTTTT
>MUZC01000669.1:84142-108589 GCA_002072015.1 Radix auricularia | reverse complement strand
GAAACTTTGGAAATCTTTTGAGTACATGCTCTTTACGATAATTAAATGGACAAAAAAGGTAAATTTCCCACTCATGGGGGACGGGGCCCAAAAACGTTTTTTCCTGATATAAGCTATATAAAAAATGAAAATAACTAATTCTCATATTTTCCGTGTAGGTAGGACCATGCAACTTAGGAATTTTTTTAGTACACGCTCCCGACAAAAACTGGCCCAAAAAAAAACGTTAAAATTCCCTCACATGGGGGACCGGGGGCCCAAAAATAGTTTTTCTTATATTAAAAATCGCCTAATCACTAATTCTCCAACTTCCCGTGTAGGTAGGAGCATGAAAATATGGGAAATCGTTGAATACCCTCTCAGGACGAAAAGGAAATTTAAAATTCCAAATTATGTTGGGCTGGGGCCCAAAAACTATTTCTCTTTATCTGTAAAAATTGAAAATCATTATTTGTCCTTTGTGCCGAGTATGTAGATCTTTAATCTTTGGGAAGTTGTTGAGTACACTTCTTCGATGGTAATAGGTGAATATATATTTAAATTATCATTTTCTGCATTTCGGAGGCCCCACTGTAGTTTTTCTATTAAATGAGCTATTAAAAACTGAAAATTACTGCTTCACCCATTTCCTGTGTAGGTAAAAGTATAACGCCTTCTGTAGTTGTTTAGTAACACCCAGCGATGGTAATAAGGAAAGTAATTATATACATTTTTAAAATTTCTAATCAATGGTGGCCGGGGGCCCAAAACCTGTCTTTCCCCCTAAAATGGGCTATATAAAACTAAATCAACACTAATTCTCCAAGCTTCCGCGTACATAGAGGCTTGAAAAATATTAAATCCTTTCTCTCTATAAGGACGATTGTCTAAATATAGGTTTTTTCTCATAATTATTAGTTATAAAAAGACGCATTTTTAATTAACTAAAATCCTAATTTACCGCAGCAAAGCGCGGGTAAATTGCTAGTTGATAATAAAAGTATGGTAATGATTCAAGGCATAATAATTTTTAGAAATATTTTAAGTTTTTAATGTGTTTCTTTTTAATTATCGCAATTAACTATTAGAGTGTTAAAGTGCAATACTGCGCGCCTCGCCTCTATTAACAAAGCGCTGTAAAGCGCGCCTCGATAGAACTCTCTTTAGAAACGAAACTAAAGAAAATAAAAACTCTTCAGTGTGTGAAAGAAGATGTATTCGATTTCCAGCAATGGGGGAGGGATGTTTCCCTCGCTAGTGTTATCGCTCGATTCGCTAAGTTTTTTTTGTAGTATTTACGGGTTTTTTTCTCGTTATTTTGAAGATGTGATTTTGCTATATTTTATTACTAAAATACTAGTTATAAACTACAGGTACAAATAGTTTTAAACTCAAGATGGTCTTTTGGATACATAAAATAACCATTATTATCCTAAAAGATGAAGTCAGTATAACTCATGACAATAATATCAATTATATTATAAATACATTTTCAGCTATTTTAAAAATTTTATAACCAGTTGATCGCAATTCTGGAAATTCTTACGGGACTGAGGCGGAAGTTTTCCGAAAACTTTATGGCACATGAAGAGTTAAACTTATATTGATAATTGTATGAATTTTGTTCTAGAAAATGCACAATTTTAAATGTACATAATTATATTACAGATGTCAAAATCAACAGGAAATTTCTGCACTTTAGAAGAGGCCATCAATAAATTCTCATCTGATGGTATGCATCTCTTTATTTTATATGTTAATTTATAGGAGACCAATGACTTAACATAAATTTTGGTCCCTCTATCTGTCTGATTTTATCCAGTGAGTGACATAAAATATTAAGTCTTAACAGATTATGTAACATATTTTAACTTTTGTTCTTTTGTTGATGAAATATATATTCATAAGTGTAAAGAAAAAAAACAAGTGACACAAAGTGCATACCACACACAATAGCTCATCCAAAACAACTTGCTGCATTGGTGCTGGAGGGATAAAAGATTTGCTTTTTTTTTGGGTCTCCACCAGGCATGCGGCTGTCACTGGCTGATGCAGGTGACCAAATAGAGGATGCCAACTTTGTGGAGAAGATGGCTGAGGCTGGTCTCTTGAGGCTCTATGCCTTGTTAGAGTGGGTGAAGGAGATGCTGGAGGACAAGGATCATTTAAGGACAGGATCAGAAAGCACCTACACATTCAATGACAAAGTTTTCATCAGGTCAGACTTAAAGTTTTAATGTTGCAGTTACAGTTTTTAATTTTCAATGGAAAATTTTATTTACTGACTTATTTGTTGTTTTACTCATTTTAATAGTGAAATCAACAAATCGATTTTGGAGACTAAAGTCAATTATGATGGCTACCTATTTAAGGCTGCATTGAGAACTAGCTTCTTTGAATTCCAGGTAAGAAAAGCCAAATTATTCATAACTCAATTGATACATCAATCATACTTTGGAAATTTTTATTGAATGTAACTTTTTTTTTTATTTTACTTTGAGGAATGTTGTATAAAATTAGTTATTTACAGGCCATTATGCTCATTGGTTTCCATTTTCTAAATGGGTTAATGTTTGCTTTCAAATAATCCATTACATTTAAAAATCACAAACTTATATTTCAGGCAAAACGAGACATGTACAGAGAAGTTGAAACACAGGGCATGCACAAAGATCTGGTTTTGAGATTCATTGAAACCCAGGCCCTCCTTATGTCCCCTATATGTCCACACGTAGCGGAGTATATATGGGGCCTGTTAGGAAAGGTGATGAAGCGTAAACATTTTTAAAATAAGTACACATTCTGGACACTTTTCTTTTAACCACTTTACGGTGCTCAAAAACAAAATTTTATTTGAACCATTAGGCTAAATCATTGTATCAATAAAGAAATAAACGGATATTTTTCAAACTTTTTTCAGTGATGAAATAATTTTCTTTTTGTACTTGTATAGAAGGAAAGTATAATGTGGGCACGTTGGCCTGAAGCTGGGCCTGTTGATGAGCTCTTAATCCAGTCTTCTCAGTATCTAACTGACTGTGCTCATGAGTTTAGATTAAGGAGAAAAGCTTTGCAAAGTGCTGGTAAAGGAAAGGTATTATTCTTATTTTTCATCTTTGTATGGTACTCTTCGATCAAAATAAAGTAATAATCTTGCGTTGAATAGCTTGTAATTATACAATGATATATTATTAATTAATTTAAAATGTTTTGATTTTCAGAAAGTTGTTTCAGCTCCCACACACGCTGTGATCTGGGTTGCCAAGACGTATCCACCATGGCAAAATTTAGTGCTGTCTACTTTGCAAAAACTTTATGAGGTTAGTCTGTTCCTAATTAAAGCATTGTATATTTAGTAAATTTAAAAAACTTTATATAAATTACTAAACTCTTGATCAGGATTAATGCTTGTTTTTTTTAAAACCTCCACAGGCCAATAAAGGTTTTCCTGACAACAAAGTGATAGCCCAGGAGTTGAACAGTAAAGCTGAATTAAAGAAGTACACTAAAAAATTAATGCCTTTTGTACAAGTGGCCAAGGTATTATTTTTTTAAAATAGACTATTACCATTTTTATTGTCATATTTTATGTTAGTTCTGAACATTGCAATGGACAGTAAAGGTAGTGGATGGACAAGTTAATCAAGAATTCACCCTTGGTACTGGCTTTCTTCAATTGAATATAGTCTAATTGTGAAACTATTTCACGTTTCACAGAACTGGCTCAGTTCATACATGTACAAGTATCAAAAATAATTTAATGATTATTGACAAATTAAGTTTGTAAAAAGCATTAGCTTAATATTTTTATGTTGATAAACTCCTATAATAGCACCTTTAACATTATATTATAACAGATTTGATGGGCTATTCAAATACTACTGGTATTTTATATCTTAATTGTCCAAGTTTACAAACACTATTATCTTATAGGTGATAAAATCTTTTTTTCCATCTCATTAAAAAATTGTAGGAAAATGTTGAAAAAAATGGGCTCAAGGCATTAGCCCTGACTTCCGAGCTTGACGAGGCCAACATCCTTAACTTGAACTTGCCTTATCTAATCAACACTTTAGAGGTGAGCCCTCACTTTACTGCCAGTTAGATTATCTTTCTTTCAGTTACAGTTAAGGATTACCAATTACTTTTATGTTTTATTATTAAGATAGCTTTTGTTTGATTAGCCTTTAGAAATTCATGTTTTTTCTGGGCGGTTTTTCAGATTGAAGGCCTTGAAGTCAAGTCTTCAGATAGTGCTGATGACAAAGTAAAAGAAGACTGCTGTCCTGGCAAGCCATTTATAACATTTGTCACCGAGGTAGCTACTGAAAATCTAACTGCATTTGCGTATTAATGTTAGAAATTACAAATTTTGTTATCAGCGGAGTTGTTGGGGCTAGGCTTCCCATCTCAAGCTGGTTGATAGTTTTCTTTATATTATGAATA
The DNA here is from genome assembly GCA_002072015.1 of Radix auricularia. NCBI lineage: Eukaryota > Metazoa > Mollusca > Gastropoda > Lymnaeidae > Radix > Radix auricularia. The sequence continues at coordinate 104,164 of MUZC01000669.1, read as the reverse complement.
AATAGTGCTGGTCAATTCAGGCAGCTATTATTGGGTTAAAAGTTTAATAAAGGTAAAGTTTAGTTCCTCTGAGGAAACCTTCTAGTGGGGGTAATACCCTAGGTAGGGCAGTGATGATCCCCGGCATTGCGGCGGTCCAATTTATTGAGACTCGTAAGCTTTGCGGGGGGTGGGGCAGAAGTGATAGCGAGTCGAAGTAGGGAAATTCTACCTCTTCCTTGGGAGGTCAACTTAGTGGAAGGCGTTTTTGACCTAGTGTCCTGGACGCTCGGGTGGCCGCTTCTAGAAGCGACCGCTCCGGGGGGGGGGGGCTTCTCAGCATTTACGTCCCTTAGGGGGCCAGAGAGCTGAGGGGGTTTTCCGGGAAGCCTCATGAAGAGTGCAGGCTCAGGACTGCTGACTTTCTTCAACATGTAGGATTTTCAGTTCCCTTTCAAACCATGCTGGCTTATGGGGCTAGTGAAGCAGTGCTCACAACTTTTTATAGCCACTGCATGCAAGGGGATTGTGTGGCTAGCACAATGCCTAGCCACCTTAACTTCCCCAACTGATGTTGGGTACCCATTCGAAGCTGATTGGACTCAAGGACGCCCTTAGCCACAAGAAAAAGACCTTGCCTTCACAGAGACTCGAATCGGTGACTCACAGTACGCCAGCCGAGTGCGCTGACATGTGACCACTGCGCCCCTTTAAAAGTTAAATCAACACCACCTAAGTAAGACGACGTCATTAAACTTGGTTTGGGTTTTATCATAGAATACTATGGAGTTGCATGTGGTGTAAGGAGGAGTCAATGGAACAAATAACTTATGTGCCTGGTGGCTTGAATTAAAATAAGGCAGTAAAATCTTGGAGTGTATTACCACAAAGACAATGACCTTAATAAAAGTATAACCAATGATGAGTAAGTGTATGTGACTTGAGCTACAGTACGTAAGTGAGTTGAAGGGCGGTATACAAAAGGGGATTGATTGAGAGATTTGGGCAACCTATACGATGACCAGAATTATAAAGAGTTGTAACCATATGAAGAAATAACCTTAATTTCACAATTAGTAGTGTCTGAAGAACATGTGTGAAGAAATTACAGTAAGTTAATCCTTACAATATCTATGGAAAAAAACCCACAAAAAACTAAAAATTAGTCCAGTATTGTCTTTCTGATGATTTGTGTTTAATTTTCTTTCAGCCCAGTGTAAAGATATGTTTTATCAACCCTCAACCTTTTAACAGCCTCTTTGAATTGAATTTGGACATTTTTGAGGGGGATACATCAAGTAAAGTGCTCAGCAGAATAGCCAAATCTGATAGGTCAAAGTTTAAAGGTAAGCAATTCACTAGTCCTCATGATTCTTAAAAATAAGTAAGTAATAAGCAATAGTTGAACTTTTAGATTATTTCACTGCTGTAACTTTTACACTAACTAACCACTTAAGTGTAAGAACCTGACCATATCAAAGTAACATTGTGGGATTTTTCAGATACATCTGCACTGAAGCTTTACAGATTTGATGATGGTGAGGCTGGATGGAGAAAAATACCTGACATGAACCACATTTTGGATGGCAAGGTTCAAGTAAATGAGTCAAGTGTGTTTCATATTGACACAGAGACAAAGAATGTCACAATATCAGAAAATGGAAGCAAGGTCCCTGTTGGACCAAAGCTAGTTTATTTATTGGGTTAGAGTTACTTTATAAGATCTGTAGTATCCATTTTCTTTTCATTTTTTTGGTCAGTTTTTTTTCCTCTTTAATTAATTTGGTGTAAATGCATACGTATGTCACAAGTTTTGTTTTATTTTATGATTTAAAGAAGTATTAACATTTTATAGTTATAGGCCATTAAAATAAGAGAAAGATATGATTCTCATAATACAGTTGTCAATGTTATATTTGTGTTATTATCTTACTTAAATATTTGGCATAAATCCCTACTGAGATTAAATATTGTCAATTTAAAAATATGTTTTAAAATGTTGGATTTCAAGTTATCTTTGTATCATTCTTAATGAGACTTGAAGAAACGAGGAGAGGAAACCAAAGAGAAGGACCCATTGTTGTGTGTAATTTAACGTCATCAGATCTAATTATGTTTTATTTTTCCATTCTAAACAATAAGCAACATTCATATTTTCTTCCAACTTTCCTCCTATTTAAATTTAAGCCATTATATCATGTTTTATTTACATTCTAAAAATTTAACAAATTTATTACTGTTTTGTTCCTTGTGTGTGTGGTTTTTAAAAATTTTTTTTTAAAGCCATATCAGCATGTAGAAGAGATACAGTTCCATTATAAAGCTACGTCCAAATGTTAATTTTTGTTTTTCTTTGATGATTTATACCTTAGACTTTCAAATTAGGTTTGGCTATGCAATTTGTTGTATTTTGCATACGATTTTGGTTTTATTTAATGTTTGAGTGGGATTTGCTGAAAAATAAAATAATTAAAGCTATGGCGGATTTAGGGGGGGGGGGGGCTGAACGGGCTAAAGCTACGGGCCCCTGACGGTTTGGGGGCCCCCAAACTTTTTAAATTTTATAATAAAAGTGTACAAATGTTTACACGAACCCTTGGAAATATAATAAATAAAATAAATTAATAAATATTATCTCTACAACTGGATATAGTTGCCTCCCTTAGAGAACATAGTTTAAATCGTTGTTTATATTTTAAAATTTTCTCCGTTGTGACGAGCTCCGCTGGCCGTGTGGAGAGTCATGGCTTGTGATGCCAGCGGTACCGGGTTCGATTCCCAGCAGTGGAATTAAAAGTTTTTGTTTTCACACTGAATTGTAACATACTGGCGAACACTTCAGATACTTCTTCATGTTTTTTTTTTTTTTCATTATTAATATTTAGTTACAGTCTTATATTAACTGTTAACAATCATTTTAAAGGGATGCTGGCTGGATAGGGCCCCCGTTTGATTGCAGCCCGGGGCCCCGTGCAGTCTTAATCCGCCCCTGAATTAAAGGAGCTAATTAATGAGCATTGGGTATAGACAAATCCAACATAGTTGAAAAGAGCATAAATCATTATTCATATATCATTTATATCTGCAAGAAAAATGGTTTTAAGTTAATTGTGAGAGGATTAAAACATGTTACCCTACTTATTTTTAAAATTGTAAAATTGACCATTTCCCTGGCTTTTGTTCATTTTAAAGGGATTATATAAATAAGAAGGAAAGTGTCAAAAATGGACATGAATAATTATATTGCTTATACCTTTACTTTTAGTCATACATGTCAAAATAAGGCATATGGAACTACAAAAAAGCAACAAAAGATTTGGAATAATCATTGACAATTAATAAAGAAATTGAAAGTTATGAGTTTTAAATTATTATAATGTAACACTCAACTAGCTGTATCAAAAAGTAATTTGGATAATAATCGTGATTAGTTTTAATTAAGATTCTTCAAAAATACCTCAAGTGTTTATGATAATATTTTTTTTAAACTGCTATTTAAATATAGTTCTATATTGAATGACGGTTCACCGACAAAATGGCCCCAGACAAAACGGCCCCGGTCAAAATGGCCCCAGACAAAACGGCCCCGGTCAAATCGGCCCCTGACAAAACGGCCCCCGGACAAAACGGCCCCTGACAAAACGGCCTCAGACAAATCGGCCCTGGACTAATATTTGTTAAGGGAATACAATTTTAAATAATTATTTATACTCGCCGATTCAGTGTCAGTTTTAGTTCACAAAAAACAATAATAATAACATCACAAGAAAGAATTTAATAACAGTTTAACTATACGGTAGCAAGTCACAATTGTTTGTTGAGAAGAAATTATGTCATAACGTCGCAAGAAATAATTTTACAATTTGACCACTTTCATAAAAGGTGAATAAGTTGAACAAAGGTTAAATTAACTTAAAATTTTACAAATTATTATTTTTTTTTGTAAAAAATGTCTACAATTTTTCTGGGGCCGTTTTGTCGAGGGCCGATTTGACCGGGGCCGTTTTGTCAGGGGCCGTTTTGACGGGTCACCATTGAATGACATATAGTTGTGATGTATCTCAGGATTTTTAAAAAGAAAATATGCAGTGCTCTGACTAAAAATAAAAAACCGGAGACATCACTAGATTTGGTGTCACTCGGGGCGGTAGCTCATGGTGTCACCCGGGGCGGTAGCTCATGGTGTCACCCGGGGCGGTAGCTCATGATGTCACCCCCTCACAAATTAACCCATAGAAATCTTCTGAGTTTTCCAGTGCCAAATAACGGGAAAATACAGAATTTTAAACTATGGTGTCACCCCTAAAATGGTGTCACCCGGGGCGGCCCGCCCCTACCACACCCCTCTAGTGACGTCACTCTAAAAAACGATGGAGGGGATTACTTGAATTATATTTATTCATTCTTCAAAATAACACACCAATTACAATTTATAGTGGATATATTTTTATATTTTGAAGATGAATAAACCTCTCATATCACACAATTTTAAATCTTCGTAGCACAATTTTATTTATATATCCAGGACTCTTAAAAACATTACATATGCTGTTGCTGATGACACTACTACTTGTTTAGTGGACAATATATCCAATATAAAAGCCATTGTAAGGTGGGGAGGGTTATGCTTATGTATGTTTAATGTTGACATTAAAAAATTAATTTAATGTTAAGATACTTAGATTTTTAAAGTTTCATTTATTAAGCAAGAAGTTGCGGTAGCAAAGTAAAGTTAGTCCCTCCTGACATAGGCTCCTTCTATACACAAGATTAATTTTCCTACGCTCTTGGAACGTATTGGCAGTGTAGTGACGCCGCGTTCAGAGGGTTATGAAGTGCCACGCTATAACTACCCGCCTTTGTTTCCCTAATTATTCTCAGGTACCCCTTTGGGGCTGGCTGAAGTCGGGGACACCCTTGGCCCCGGCAAGAACCCCTGCTGTTACTGAGTTTCAAACATCTTGTGCGACCATCGTGCTTCCACTCAAAATTAAACTGCCTCATTGAGTAACCAACTGTATATTAAAGCTTAATATTAACAGCATGACACTATTTACATCGTTAAAAAAAAATCTAAGTATGCATACACAATGAGGCTCTAGAGGAGTCTGTATTTGAAGTAATTCAGTTGAGTAAAATCAAGTTGCATGATACTCTTACAATACTTTCCTGAAACATGCGGGGAATCGGAAATGTCTTAATATAAGGCAAAAGAACAGACCAGGATTGATAGGAAGCTTAAAGAATCAACGCAAGCGAGTCTCACGCCGATTTTGTGATGTTGTTGATAAAACGTTTTGTGACACAAAAAAGGTTGCGTTGACCATACTTTTGTCTAAAGTAATAATAAAGTTGCTTTCCATAAATTTATTTCAGTAATAGGAACAAGGTCTTGTTTCCTGTCGTCCCATCTGGGACATAGGCCACGAACAAAGGCTCTCCAGACATCCCGGTCCTGTGCCAATATCTCTAACTGTCCCAAGCTGTGCCCACTCTTTTTTGAGTCTGTCTCCGGTTCTCTTCTCCTGGTCATTTTGGGTCGACCTCTTTTCCTCTTGCCCTGGGAGTTCGAAGTGAGGGCTTGTCTCACAATGCTGGATGTAGGCTTTCTGAGGGTGTGGCCAATCCATCTCCATCTGCGCTGGCGTACTAGCTATTTCATCGCCAGAGGTCCTCGTTGGTGATGATGTTAGGCCAGTGGATTCGGGAAATTGTACGTGGACATTTGTTTATAAATTTTATGAAGCTTTTTCGAAACGACTGCTGTAATCCGCCATGTTTTTGCTCTATATAGCAAGACATGCTTTAATTTATTATACTGTGGTGTTGAATATCCTGACCTTGGTCTGGAGGGTCAAGTTGTTGCAGCTCCAAACTTTTTTTTAGCTGTTTAGATGCTGTTCTTGCTTTGCCAATTCTCACTCTAACGTCAGCGTCTATCCCTCCTTGTATGTCTATGATGCTACCGAGGTATGTAAAGCTATCCGCCTCCTCCAGATTTGTTCCTTGCAGTGTTATTGGGGTGTTACGTGATGTATTTATTTTAAGGACTTTGCTTTTTCCCTTATGAATGTTCAGGCCAACGCAAGCAGAGAACTGTGCTACATAGTTTTCTCCTGCATCGGATGCTGTGTATTTGATATTAGGGCCAGATCATCCTCAAAATTGAGATTATCAAGTTGTTTCCATAATATCCATTGGATACCATTTCTCCTCTGCTGTAATGAAATTTTCATGACCCAGTTACGGGTTAGCAAGAATAAGAAAGGCGAAACAGACACCCCTGTCTGACTCCAGTCTGTACCACAAAAGCCTCTGTTGTTTTTGGCCATGGATGATTCGACATTAAGTTCTTCGTAAGAAGCCTTAATTATGTCAGTCAGTTTTTGTGGTATCCCATACTGTCTTAGCGACTTCCACAGGTTTGGCCTGTCAACACTAATGAACGCCTTCTTGTAGCCCATAAAGTTGATGAATAATGGTGAGTTCCACTCCTGGGATTGTTCCAATATAATTCTCAGTGTGGCAATCTGGTCAGTGTATGATCTATCCTTTGTAAAACCTGCTTGTTGGTCTCTAAGACGGGTGTCATTTGCCTCCCTCATTATTTTAAAAAGCACTTAATTAAATACTTTGCTTGGTATGGATAGTAGAGTTATTCCTCTATTGTTGGAGCAAGAGCTAAGATCTCCTTTTGTCGGGATCTTAGTGAGATGTCCTTCTTTCCACTCTGTCGGAATCTGTTTTTCCACCCATATTTTGTTGAAAAGAATGTGCAGCATTTCAGAGCTAGTCGTAATTTCTGCTGTCAAGGCTTCTGCCGGTTTTGTGTCTGGACCAGCCACTTTGCCTTATCTTATCTGTTACAGACGCTTCCTCTATACAGAAGATTATCGCGCCCTACGTTTATTTATGGTTTGTGTCTAGTCCTGCACTCTAATTAGAGTTTTAAATGATAAAGGGATGACTTTCCTGGTTTCCTCAGGCAAATCTTTTCCACGCCCGAATTCCGGACATGCAGAAATAAAACGTGTATGTTTGTTCTTGCATACGGAATATGAAAGTTGTTTTTATCTTTATGTCTATCTGAAGGTTGTATTAAGTTATCTTTGTTTTGTATTTCTAAATTTGCATTAATGTATAATTATCGCTGTACTCTTGGTTCTTCTATCCTCTTAGTGTTTCAAGGTTTAATGATTTAACTTATGGTGTTTGTCAGTTTTGAGTATTCTCTAGTAATGAATCTGGCACCTATTTTTTGAATGTGTTCTAGTTTATCAATGTTTTATTTGGTGGATGAGGGTCCTATACAGAAGATGCATATTCTAGTACAAGTCTCACCAATGTGAGGTAAAACTTTAGTTTTATATTTATATCTCTATTAATTTGAAAAAGTTCCATTTAATAAAAGCCCAAGGTTTTGTTTGATTTTTAAATATCTTCATTGAAATGCGGATTCCATGATAGTTTTTCATTTATTATGACTCCTAAGTATCTTTAGTAGTTTGGGTTAGTTCTTTTCCTTTCTTTAGCTATTTAATTGCTCTGCTTATCTCTTGTTTTGTGGGTGTGCTGCAATCAATTTCTAGATCTTGTTCCGCTGGCTCAGTGTTGAGTGTGTATTGTGGGGCTGGTCGGTTGAGGAGTTCTTTAAAATGCAGTGCTGCCAGCGCTTGGTTTTTCAACCTAGATCTAGGTTTCTTTGACCTTGCCTAGGTTTTTTTAATTTTAAGAATAGCCATAATCTAGGTTTTTCTTTAAAAGATGTAATAAAAATATGTTGAAGTACAAATGTTATTAAAAATGTGCAATTAATTTCCTAAATAAATTCAATTTTCCCAAAAGAAAATTAAGCAGCTGATGACAACAGTTCTCTCAGCCACTCTGTCAGTTTACATTATGATATCTATAGTGACCAGTGGCGGAGTTATGTAAGCGCGGGGCCTAGTGCCAGCAATGACCCCGCGGGGCCAGAGTACTAGTAAAGATCGCTAAGCACCAGTATGCTATGGTATTTAAAAATATGAAATATCTTGATTATTGTGTAATTTTAATACCACGTGTCACCTTTTTATTATAAAATAATTATATTATTACAAGTTCATTATTTTCTCTGGTCTATAAACAACGGTCTATTCTTATCGAAAAATGACATGCCGGTTACGACGTGATTTAAAATGCGATTTATTGGCAGACATATTGCAAAATAATGCGTTTTGCAAATTGAAAGTGAACTGTGGATGTCGACATGCAGGATACCTTGACCCTAACTTATTACAATAGCGAATCACGTATTATTAGCCATGCGGTAATTAACATTTGACAGACATGCATGTTTTATGACACTGCTATTCCGATGGCACAGTTTTCTAAAAATAACTATTTTAGTAAATCTATTGTGAATGACGTATCTACAAATAAAGGGGATTGGCTGAATGGTACATCTGACATATTTTCCGCTAACAGTGACATGCTTTCGAAAATTCTAGAGCTACGCTACGGAATTTGATCTTCAAAAAAATATTTAAAAACAAGTTTTAAAGATACCACGTTTTGTGAACTAAAAAGAAGAAAATAAACTAAAAACGTGGGGCGCATTCGGCTGAAATTTGGTCTATTAATGCTTTTACATTAAACTTTTCAGTTTCAAATTCCTCCACAGTCTATATATGATACTTCATTTAATTTCAGCCAAATGCGCCCCACGTTTTTAGTTTATTTTCTTCTTTTTAGTTCACAAAACGTGGTATCTTTAAAACTTGTTTTTAAATATTTTTATTTTATACTTTTTAGTTTTCATTTAAGTAGAATTGAGTACTATAATTAATGAAATATTAAATTGTCATGTGAATCAAGTATGCATGCAAAATTTCATCAAAATTGGATGATCAGAAGTGGTTCAAATACGGAATTCAATTTTTGCCCCGGAAATCCAGACAAGACGGCAAACTAATATAAACGTGGTAAAAAGGATTACAAGAGTGCCTCTTTCGTTTCTTTACAATCGTTTCCAGCATACGTTCTACCATCCACTCTTTGGTTCTACATGTGTAGGCTATTAACCAGGACGAGACATGTTCAGGACCGAAACGCGGGACCTGGGGCAGTCGCCCCAGTTGCCACCCTCAAACGCCGCTCCTGATACTGATAGTGACTATAGCTCTACCCCACTGAATTTGAAAGCTGGTGCTACTATGGTGGCATCTGTCTACAGAAATCTGTGACAAGATAAAAATTCTTGAATAAACCCATATATTCAATTTTATTTGAGTTCATGAAAAACTTAACAGCTCTACCATTTTCTTCTGCCTGCGTTGAGAGAATATTCTTTCAAGTATACATGGTATCGACCAAAGATAATCATCTAACACAACGCTCAGATAGACAAAGTTATAAAACACTTTTAGTATTCTGTATGAAGGAAATAAACATAGACATGCTATAGACTAAAGATAAATATCTAATACAACGCTCAGATTGACATAGTTATAAAACACTTTTAGTATTCCGTATGAAAGAAATCAACATAGACATGGTATAGACCAAAGATAATCATCTAATACAACGCTCAGATAGACATAGTTATAAAACACATTTCGTATTCCATATACAAGAACAAAGACATATAAATTCTTGTTCTTTCTATCCGTAAGTAATGAATAAATGCAGATAAAAGTATAATTTTTAAATTCTTATATAGAACATACTAATAACTTAGGGGCCGTTCTTAAAAATGACTTCACGCATATAGGGGAGAGGAAGGGGGTCACACTTTTGTGAATTGTGAGACAGGGGGGAGAATGTGTTTAAGATATGTGACGTCACATCAAACTCGCGAATATTTGATTGCTAACAATTTATTTCTTGACGTTTTAAATTAAATGGTTTCATGCGTTTAACGTTATTAGACTGAATCCCGACGCTAAATACATACTTAAAAGACACTCTTCAAGACTGCATTCAAGGCACATCTTTTCAACATTTATTTTCAAAGTTAATGAACACCACGTCTTTTAATGATTACCGTGGCTTTTTGTTTTATGTTATGTAATTAATGTGTTCGCCAATTGATTGGGTACAGTGTTATATACATTATCTATTTATTATTATTATAATTATTCTTTCAATACAAACATGTTTAAATAATATGTCATTCAATGATTTGCTTTTAATTGTGTTGATAACTTTATTTACTTATTGTAATTACATATGGAAGCGTCCATTTTATTATTTTTTTGTTAACTAGTGCTGGCAATACAATTTTCCGTGAATACATTCGGTACCCCCTTTGTGGCTTATCATTTGGTACCCCTTTTAATGGCTTATCATTCGGTACCCCCTTTAGTGGCTTATCATTCGGTACCCCCTTTAGTGGCTTATCATTCGGTACCCCAGTGGCGTTGCTTGAGCTTTTGCCGCCCGGGGCGGTATCCAATGTGCCGCCCTTAAATGACGTCACGCACATATTTGACGTCATTCAAAACGCGCTACTTCAAATAAAAGTTACACTGAAATATATGATAACCTTCACTTTATTCAATGGCGTGTTACGATATTAGAGTAGAGTGCAGCCTTAAATTAGAAACATATTTAAATGACCAAACTAAACAAATGATTTTAAACATGCTAATTTCTCAATAGAAAATACCGCTTGTATGATGGGAGGGGAACTTTGTCACGTCACATTAGAGTGCAGCGTTACTTTAAAAACATATTTAAATGACAAAAAATTGATTTTCATTTGGATGCTCATTTTCAAATAGAAAAGACGGCTTTTAGAAGCTTGTGATTTTACATATAGAGGGGGATTAAGACGACGTGTGAAGAGGAGGGATTGGGAGAAAAATCAGCCAAAATAGCATTACGTCATTTAAGGACGGCCCCTTAAGTTAATCGTACTTAAGTTTATCTCTGCTTCTTCTTCTTCTCAATTGAATATTGAGTTTTGCGTGCCACGAGTTTTGCGCCAATTGGCCCGTGGTCTCCGACTTCAGCCTGCTGTATTTTCTTGATTTGCTTCCATAGCCTTTGGTCAGCCAAGACCATCTGCAAGGCAGCAGTTGTTTTTGGCAAGTGATGCAGCGTTCCCATGCCACGGCTAAGGGTTCCACGCATTGCCCCTCCCCTTTTGCCCATTTGGAGCTGGGTGGAGCTCGGGGACGCTTCCCATGGATTCGAACTTGTGACCATCGGAACGCTAGTCGAGCGCGCTTGCCACTCGACCACCACGGCCCCCATGGTTTATAAATTAGTAAACCTGAATAAATAATTTTAATTGAAACAAAGTACATTGCAAAAGGTGGGGAACATTTTTCTCTATTTATGTAAGCAGTAATAAAAGAGGCCGCATAAGATGATACACATTTATAAAAATTCAAGATAATTTTTAAAGCCCACAAGAAAGTTATTGAGGTCGCAGTTGCCCCCAAACCCGAAAATGAACAAAACATATTCTAAATTTACACCCAAAAAACATTAACAATTATTTTGCTTTTATTTTTTTTATTTTTTAATATATAATTTTTTTATAAACTAAGAAATTGTATACATTGGTATGTAAACATATTAATACATTTACTCACCTAACTTTCATCCTAGGAAAATCTTGTATTTTTATCAAAATTTAAATTATTTTTAATATCTTGTTCTATGGACAATATTGCAAAATTTTGTATCCTTAAATAATTCTTTGGGAAACGAAGATAATTTTTTAAAATCAACTTCAGTTTGGAGAAATCCTTTCACAAATAGACACACTGCTAGCAATTCTTAAAAAAAAATCATAGCAAAATTACAATGTTGGGTAAATAATTTTGCAATCAATACTGTAGAATATATTTTAATAGATCAGGGGTGCTTCTTTCCCCACGTCCCCCCCCCCCCGTTTTTCGTTTTTTGAGCATAATCCCCCATCTTGTAGTGTAGGTAAAACCAGGTCTGGTCTTAGGCCACTGCAACCTATGCGGCTGCAGTGGGTTCACGATTTCATAGGCCCCACCTTTCTTAATTTTCACTTATTATCCTTATGCAACCATTTTCACATACTAAGCTTCATATGGCCCCAGAATTGCTAAGACCAACCCAGTGTATAGCCATAAAAGCCTGGAACCTTTTTCGTTCAATATTGAACTGTTCTTTATCAATGGTAATAAAGAAATTTAATTGATGTTACATTTTTTCATGTAGTAAGTTGCATGGTATTATACACGAATATTTTCTCACAAGGACATGCAACTCATCAGTGGGTTCTACTATTTTCTTTTATAATTACATCTATGGATAAAAAACATTTTTTGTTGTACGTCTTGCTCTAAAGATAGAACCTCGTCTCCTGAATTTTTCGCACTTATACTTTCTCTCCTTCTAACTCGGTGTTCACTTGATATCTTCAACTCTATAATCTATAACAGCGTCCTGTATTATCGCATGAAATGGGTTTGCAGCGCTTTTAAAAAAAAAACTTGTCTCTATAAATTGAGATACTATAGAAGAGAAAATTATTGCATTGATATGAGTAAAGTTCCAGTACCTGATCTCAATTTCATTAGTAATTCTAGTTACTTCAGATGCAAATTTTTCCAAGACGTTTGAAAATTTTAAGTATGTCTTTTTCGGAATTATTAATGTTATTGTGGTGTTTATTAATGGAGAAATGAATAACCGTTCATTTTTAATGAATAACCGCATTTCAATGAAAAACACAAGCTATATGTGTTACTTTAACTTTAATGCAATAAAAACAAAGTAAATTTAATTTTTAATAAGTTACCTTACAATAATTTTATGAAACCTGAAAAAGTAATATAAATTACTACTTGCATGTTAAACACAATATTTGAACCAGCGTGTTCTGCAGGTACTTGTTAGTGCATCATTCTGCGAATGTCGAAATCCACGCTAAAACTGTCGTGGCGATATTAATAGTACATTTTTTCGGACCAGCGGTGATGTGTTGTTGATTTTGTGTGCAGTTTTTCTTATAAAAGCACCATCTGTGACGTATACCGTTTAATTTTCCAAACAAATCGTTACCTTTTTTGAGCGATTTTAAATTTTAAACGGTTCTGTGTTAGTTATAACAACCACTATGTAATAAAACAAATGTTGCACGAATCCATTAATTAAAACTCAAAATTGAGATTCTTTTCGTTTCACTCTGGTTTTACCCCTTCAAAAGAAAAGGGGTGGTTTTCGCAAATGCCCACAAATGCCGCCCTTTGAATGAGTGCCGCCTGGGGCGGACCGCCACCACCACCCCCCTAGCTACGCCACTGCGGTACCCCCTTTGGTGGCGGCTTATCATTCGGTACCCTCTTTAGTGGCTTATCATTCGGTACCCCTTTTAGTGGCTTATCATACGGTAACCCTTTTTGTGGCTTATCATTCGGTACCGTCTTTAGTGGCTTATCATTTGGTACCCCTTTAGTGGCTTATCATTTGGTACCCCTTTAGTGACTTATCATTCGGTACCCCCTTTAGTGGCTTATCATTCCGTACCCCCTTTAGTGGCTTATCATTCGGTACCCCTTTTAGTGGCTTATCATTCGGTATCCCCTTTATTGGCTTATCATTCTGTACCCTTTTAGTGGCTTATCATCGCAGGAGCACCATAAATTGCTACTGATACTCGTCTTTATTTAGTTTTTATTATAAAGAAGAAAATAAACCACCTTTGTGAATGCATTATGTTTTTATTATTCGTTAATGTCAGTTAATAGAACTTAAGATGTAAATTAAACCACACGTTTACTAAAAGTAAATCTTTATTTCCTGGTAAAGTTGACTCATCACGTAGAACAGAAAAGTGAAAAGTCTTTATATTGTCACACAATGACTTTTTAAAAGTTCAAACTATTTCAGGTGTTATTGTTGTATGTAGGTGTGACAGAGTTGTTTGTTTAATTGGAAATATTTAAGTGGAAATATAATCATTGAACCAATTTTGAAATAAAAATATGTAAACATTTACACATATTTGACGTGCATCACATTGTATTTTAGAAGAACGCCGCACTAAAAAGCACCGCCATTGCCTACTTAGCACGATGTTGTATTAAGTATTAAGCCATTTTTATTAAGTGACACGATTTATGATAATGTCCTATTGTTTTCTATACATCTATTAAATTGCAATCTACAAGTCTATTTCACATGGTATTTTTTATTTGTATTGTTTAAATATGTTGTTGTAAATTCTAAATAACTTGCTTGTAAAACATTTAATGCTAAAGAAAAATACATTTTTGTTATTGTAGTTATTTCAAAGTTAGTAAACTATAAGTTTAAGACATTTAATGTCATTTATTTTTTTTGCCTCGCTTAAGCACAGTATAATTTTATTAATTTTCAAATAAAGTAATCTAAGTGGCAAGCCACTTGACGTCGATCTCTTTGTAAAGAGAACAATGAATTTGTTAGGACTGCAACCCCCTCCCCCCAGTTCAAAGAGAGATGGGGGATGATTGGTAATGATCACTAGCGCATTGAGGTGAGAGGGTGGGCGTGAATAATGTTAAGAGGGCGGTGTCAGGTATCGTTGTCTAGGGTTTCTGGTCCAAGGCTCACACACTAACAACTGTTGTACTGTAATTGAAGTCCCTTTTTACAGCAATCTTTATTTACATGAGTCTCCACATGTCATCTATGTACAACTGTCTCAAGCGCTACCATATGTCCGTGTCTCTTAGTTACAACATAGGCCCGCCGTACAGTCCAGCAGACCAACACGGCAACCCTAAAAGCTCGGGTATCACTCGTGTTCCTTGTCACCCAGCGACTTGTCTCCCCTCATCGAGACACACCCGAGTTATATACCCATGTGCCTGGACTGACCTTGCATGGACTGATCCACGCCCATACATGATTCTTGCTCACAAAACATCAACAACATGGGCTTGTGGCTTGTGACCAGGCAGAATATAACTTTAACAAACAGTGATTCTCATACCCCTGACAGGCGGAGATATGTTAAAAGAAATGAAATAATTTAGTAAATATGATTTATATTGTATGTGAGGCTATAAAGTCTTCCAGATTACAATAATATTTATTTAATATTAATGGATATAAAAAACATTAATTAGGATTTATCTTCTATCTAAAAAAATGTCAAAAGAACCGACTTGGACAAAAACTTTTCAAACCCAACCACACACGATTTCTATATTTAGCTTTTCTAAAAAAAAAAAATAAAAAAAAAAGAATTTAAAAAAAAAATTAAAAAAAATATAAAAAATTTCGTTATTGATTTCCTAATAAAAAAAACCTAATAGAACTATTGATGGAGAATTTATTATATTGGTTAAATAATAAAGAAATGTGTACTGTGCTACACAACCCAGCATCAAGAAAATGTCGTAAACAGTATACTATGAAAAGAAGAATTAATGTAAAGGCTCAAGATATTGAAATTTATTGTGTGGCAATTTAAATTTATCTTAGTTTTCTACTCAACATTTGTCAGGAAATAAAACTTTATGTTAAGCCTACAGGCTAAAGATTTGAAAACTAACTAATTTTAAAAAGCAACATTTTATAGATTCCCTTTTTAAAAAAAATAAACATAATGCTTAAAACTTAAAACTATTAAAAGTAGAACACCGTTAATATGTGTTTTAAAACAATGAAAAATATAAATTGTGTCATTGCTGAAAACTGAAAGTACGCGAGATCAATTTATAGAAACTTTGCCACCCTTGACCTTTGACAAAACTGCACAGTCATATTCAGTCTTCAGTGTCAAAATATTTTTCTTTTGACGAAGAGAAGCGTCCAATTTAAAACGTGCATTCAAGATGGTCAAGGCGGTGTGTGTCTTAAGTCCAGGATCGGCTACGGGAATCACCGGCACTATCACATTTACCCAAGAGGTTTAATATAGTTATTCATTTGCCATTACTACCACTTCTAGTCTAGAGCCTTCGGCGTTCGGCCATTCATTAAGTAATACTTACTTAACTTACTAGACTAGACAAGTTATTACTACTACTACTTCGTTTGAAATTGATTAAAGTTGTGTACTTGACTTAACATGTTTAATTTTCACGATTATTATGAACAGGGTGGGCCAATAAAACTCACTTTTAATGTATTATTGATAGTCATTGATAGTAATTAAATTGAAATAATAATAATTAATAATTTAATAATAATAATTTAATATTATTAAACTACTCACTAGTCAATAAATTTCAATATAGTAAATTGAAAAGACGTTTACAGTGTAAGGGTTAGCCTGACAGGACTTAACTAAACAGCAAAAGTTTTGGCGAAGAGCCTGGGGTAATGCGTTGAACCCCTATAGCCGTGGCCTGTGACCGCTGCATCACTTGCCAACAGATCATCTCTCGTGGTCTGTGGACGCAATTATCTTCTGCATAGAAGGAGCGTCTGTATATCTAAGATAAGATAAAAGAAATAAAGTCTGCCATTCAAAGTGCCTCACACAAGAAATCCTCATTAAATTGATGAAGAGAAAACATTTATTTTGCTGCGTCTTTTTCTGGCTTTATCATCATCAGTCCTGTGACTGTTGCGGTTGTTGGGGGGAGCGCATGGAGACATTAAAAGACAACGATCTCCACATTTGCCTTGAGCGGTGGCCAATAATTGATTCAACCTCAGCCTTGTCCTATCTTTTATGTTGTCAAGCCAACTATTCCGCTGTTGACCTCTTTGCTGACCCCCTTCTACAGAACTGTCAGGCTATCATGTCGCAGCACATGACCAAACTATGTCAGCCTGCGTATCTTATTTGTCCCTATAATGTTCCCTTAATGGAGGTTATTCTGTCCAAGACATACTCATTGGTTTTGTGTTCTAGATTAGTGCTTTTCCAAGTGGTGGTCTGCGGACCGGTGCCAGTCTGTGGATCATACAACGCCGAACCAAGGAAGTTACCAAGAAAGGAAAAAAAAAAAAATTTTAATCCTCCATTTGCAACCATTAATACTAACCAATTTTTCTCATGCATGCTTTTAAAAGTCTGCATCTTGCTTTCAGTGGTTGCCAGTAAAGTCCAGGTCTCACATCCATAAAGGACAATGGTTTAACAAGAGCTCTGTATAGGTTGAACTTTGTTGGAAGTCTAATGTTTGTCTGGTCCATATTTTGATAATTTTCATCATTGCTGCTATTGCCGACTCAATGCTAGCTTGTATTTCAAATTCACAGTTAAAATCTCTAGATATAATGGCTCATAGGTATTTGAAGTTCTATACCTCTTCCAGCTTTTTCAGGCTTACCAATACACAATTCTATAATTATTTTTTTTTACCAAACCCGATTGCACGCCCACCCCACTTTTCACAATGTTCCTGGTAGCAGGAAAAATTTCTTTTTTTTATTTTAAATAGTTTTTATAAATATATTTGTATTCTAATTTACATTTATTGAAAATAAGTTACTTTCCATTATATAAATAAAAAGTATTTTAAACAGAATATATATAGGCCTGACAGGACCTCAAAAAATCAAAGAAAGTTTTGTCAAAAAGCCTTGCTTAACTAACAAATGTGCCTATTATGCAGAAAAGTTAGTTTTGTGATGTCCTGTCAGGCCTATTTATATCTTAAAGTTAAATTACGTATATTTTTTAAATCTAAAAGCCAGATTGCAGTCTCACCTATATTTTGTTCTTTCCATTACATACTTTAAATTCTGTTACAATGCAAAATATTTTTTTCGTCTTAGGCTGCCAGTGATAGTACATTAGTTTCAGGACAGGTTAAAGGTCTTGCTCCAGGCAAACATGGTTTCCATATTCACCAATTTGGTGACTATACAAATGGTACGTTTCTGAGTGATGTAGGATGGAACTCTAAAGGAACTTTTTTTTTTTTTTTTTTGTTCAGTTTTTTTAAAAGCAAGTTTGATTTTTTTAAGCTAGTAAAAGCATCTAAAATACCAATCATCCATTTTCGATAATCAACAAGTTTTTGAAAAAAATCACTCTTTCTTTTCTGAATAAAGCTTATATCTAAAATGAAAGGGCAAATAAATTCTCTGGTTTAAAGCGAAAAGCAGCAACACTTAGAAAAAAATATGATTTATGTATGTCTATAATTTTTTTATGATACTGTTCCAGTAACTTTTGCAGATATCATTTATAAATTTTTATTGTGATTGACAGGATGTGTAAGTGCTGGCGCTCATTTTAACCCAAAGAATAAGGCTCATGGGGGTCCTACTGACCTAGAAAGGTAATTGGAGTGAATTTATTCAAATTTATTCACCTTTTGGTTTGATACTATTTCATTGTGTTGACTTTTATTGGTAGACCATCACACAGAGAATATTAAGTTTTTCAGCATGAGTGAGATATAAATATTAATTAAATAATTTTCAGACATGCAGGTGATTTGGGAAACATAACTGCAGGGGAGGACGGCACAGCAACTATTGACTTTAAAGACTCACACATTTCACTCATTGGTGAAAACTCAATAATTGGTCGGAGTTTAGTGGTAAGTTAGACTGCATTTAATTAATAGTTTTTTGTCTTTGTGAATCATAGGTTCTGTTGTTAGATATACAATCCAAGAAACAATTGGAAATCTTTTTTTTTTAAAGTTTTTTTTTTTTTCAAGAACTGATGTTGTGAAACAGGTTTACCAGAAATATTACATGAAATTTAGCTATTTAAAGAATAACTAAATAACAATACCTCACACTAAAAAAAATAAATGAATATGATGTTGGAAATAATTACAATACATTTATATTCAACATTTTCATTGTGTTAAAAGTTCCTAGATGTAGGTAGTCCAAACTGGAGAAAAAACGCGTTTTGGGGTCATTTTTCATAGTTTTCAAAAAATAAATAAAAATACTTCTAGGAGACTTACACAAATAAAATTAATATGTGAATAAACTTCAAATCTTTATCTACGGAAATATATATTTTTTGTATCTGTAACTTGTGTCCATATGTATTTTTACTGTGTTTAAAAAGTATAAGTTTTGACAAATTTTACGGCGTTTTTTCGCGTGAATTTTTACCATTAGTTGTTTGAAACGCCGATCGCTTCGCGGCTATTCAAATTAGCGACGTAGTGTTACCATCCAATTAAAGGGCAGATACTACCCTTTCGTTTGATGTATAGAAAGTATATCTAACTTTATTATTTCATTTTAAAAATTCAGATTGAAAACTTAAGTCGAAGGAAAAACAATGAAAATAACAAAGCTGTAACACTTTTCGCACACCGATAGAAAGATCATTATAATATTCAAATTATCGTTGTAAAATCAAATGAGTGGTAACTATTGCCGCGAAGCGATTCTCTTTAGAAAAAGATAACCATTTTCAATTTTTCGTGTTTACGAGGACAACGCTGCGAGTCACTGCTAAGTTCTTTGACCACGGTCTTGTGGTTTTGTTAATAGGAATTACTCGTGTTTTGAGACGCCAATCAATACGTAAGTAATATATTTAAAGTTTTATTTACATTTAAACAAAAGATTTACACCTGTTTTAGTTTAGTTGATTTAGTTAATAAAAAGATATTATTATCTTAAGCAACACTGCTGGTCTCATCGCAGTAACATTATAAAATTGGACGAGTCTGGCACATAGGGTATGATTAGAGTTGGATGTATTTAATTTAGGACAGTCTATCGATAAAAAACAAGGATAATCTTAGAAATGACTGCATAATACATACTCAAATGATGTTACATTTAATTTTTTACAAAATACGGCTGTAATAATTATTTACAATACGGGTTTCTGCATAAATTGTGAATCGATTTCAAGATGGATTCCCGATAGCCTGTGGCAACGGAGTATGTTGGAACTGGCATTGCTGGCATTCTTTTCGGGGGGTGTTAGGATTGAATATCAATGAAATCTTTTTTAGAAACAAATATTTATTTCAAAGTTCTAGGAACTATTATGAATTTTTTCATTCATATTAATTACTTAGTATAAATATTTATTAATATTATTATACTTGATAATATTTAGATGTCTTTGCTCTGCACTGTGAATCTTGTGCATACCAAATAAGTAGGATAACATAGACTCGCCCAATTCATTAATTA
>MUZC01000669.1:39999-82560 GCA_002072015.1 Radix auricularia | reverse complement strand
TTTACATTTGTGTATCATTTCATGCCACTTTTTAAAAGCTAATTTAATGGGGTTAAGCATTAATAAGATTTCTCTCATTTCATTTTTTTATAATAAGATTCATCTGAGAACATTTTGAAATGCCTTCGGCTCAATAGTGTTTTGCCAAGCATTTTTTATAATTTTTTAAAAAAACTTCAATTTTTGAAAATTTAATGGGGTGGGTATCTTTGAACTTATTTTAATGGATGTAAATGTACTTCAATGCTATTGATTCACATTACTCATTGTTCCTGTTAAAATTACCTTTAATTTGATGTATGGTATGTTTATTTATGTCAGTTCCTTAATTTTATATGAATTTTTGAAACTGTGCATTTTACACTTTTCCGGTCGGAAAATATAAATGAAAAAAAAATTGAAGTTTTCAATTTTTAAATATTTTTTTACTTTTGAATGAATCAATGTAGAGGCTTCAAAAAAATTGGGCTTATTAATTATAAACTTTGTTGTAACTTTACCAATTTCTAGACATCTCAGTAAATTATGTTAGAAAATACCAGTCTTTGAAAATGACCTTTTTTGAAAAGTGAAAAAATGCCAATTTTGGCCTTTTTTCAAAAAATTTGAAAATAGCATAACTTTTTTGTTTTTTAAGATAACTCGGTAATTTTTTCCCCAATGTCTTAGAATAAAAAGTACTACAAAATGAAATACACCAAAATTATAAAATCCTAAAAAATAAAATCAGTTTGGACTACCTACTAGATGTCAATTTTTATTTTATTTCTAGGTGCATGAAAAGGAAGATGACCTAGGCAAAGGGGGCAATGATGAAAGTTTGAAGACAGGAAATGCAGGTCCTCGTCTTGCTTGTGGTGTCATTGGTATCACCTCGTAAATACATGTTTCATTATCTTTTTTTAGATGCAATTTTTTAAAAGTACAGTTTAGTTTATATTTGTAAGGTAAATTTATGCATCCAAAAGAGCTAAGTTAAGTTTGTAATTATAACATTCAACCTATTTCGAGCTGTGACCATCTTTATTTCAGATTCTTTACTATCAATTTGACCTATAATGAATCTCAACTCTTGCCTAAATTATAGTAGAAGGTCATAGTTTGTTTGACATAGTTTAATAAAATTGCTCAAATGATCACTGGAAATTCCTTAGACTTTTCAAATGGTTTTCCTAAAAGGTGACTATTCCAGAAGTTTTGGGGAACACAAAAAGTATTAGCATCATTTATGTTAGTTACTGTTTTAAAAGTATGCTACACATGAAATAAGACATGTAATTGGAATTTCATACAACCACATCTCTGGCACTTGCTGTTTCATCATTTTAAGGAAAATCTTATATTGACACCACTTTCCCTTTTATCTACAGATTGCTGTGTTTTGATTTTTTTGTATGTTATTTAAATTTATGGATAAGATAATCAGAACTCAGTTTTGATGAAATTCTGAAACATCCACCCACCCACTCCCCCTAGTTGCTAAACAGAAAGTTGTGGTTAGTTGTTTTTTTTTGTTTTTATCTTATCTATGCACATGGCTTCTCTGGCTTATGATAATTGTTAGAATAAAATACTACAATTGCAATATTTTAAATTGTTTTTTTTTTCTATCATAGGCTACAAATTTTAAGATAATTTTCAACTAACATTCTTTGATGATACTAAATTTAGACTGGAAAATTGTATTTAAATAACTATTAGATTATTACTGTTAATATTTTAAGAGACATAAGGCTGTTAGGTGCATTATTCCCATGTGTTATAAAATAAATCCAAATTTTTGTAGTTATTATTTTGTTATTTAATGTTATTTCTTTTGTCTATTGTTGACATTACATTTTTTATTGACCATTTTCAGAATAAATACTTTCCAAGACTAAAATTATTTGTGTTTTAAATATATTTTCCCATAATATTTCATATTTAACTCGAGGAATTGCTAGTTTTAGAACATAACATTATTAACCACAACAGCGCCCCTTTTAGTATTACCTTGCAGGGCCACTGGACTGTTTTTTGTTGTTTCAGAGAGATGATTGCTTCCAAAATATAGTACAGATGGCTAAGTGGACTTTCAAAAATTAAAGTTTTACTAAACACAGAAAAAATAAACTCACAAGAAACGTGCATTTCTTTTTTTAATAGAGAATAATATAATGTAGTGTACTTTTCTAAGAAGGATTTTTAAGCACATCATAGATTTATGAACCTTTTGAAATGCATTTAAACGGGTAAATTATTAAATTAAATGCTTATCACTTTTGCTTTTGAAAAAGGTAATTCTGATATATATCTCTACAAATATCAGTATTAAAGCTAGTAGAAGTTTTTATATTCCACAATTAATATAATCATATAATGGCAATTTTTTAAAATAAATAGTCAATTACTTTATTTCACAACTGGATTGACATTCTTTTAATTGTATCTGTGTATGCTGTATTTCTTCTGATTTAAGTATACGTTAACTTGTTAGGATTCATACATAAAGAGGCAATGATTTTTTTTTTAACATACACATTTATGAGTTTATACATAATTTTATTAAGAGACCAGTCTATTGGTTACACAAGGAGAGGTACAAGCTGATCTTTGAGCAAAGTCACAAAAAATGTAAACATCTTCTTAAGATGTAAACATCATTACTGTTACAGAATTTGTGTATGATAAATGACTACTTTGATGCTCTTGGCAAATGGGGCGGGTGCCACCCATACCCCATTTTTGTTGTTGTTGTGTGCATGGCTCAGTCAAGACACAATCACCTGGAAGAGCTACACCAACACCAAAAATAATAATTACTAAAAAAATGAAACATAGTTATATTTATGGAAATTAAATTATCCCCAATATTAAATATTAGTTCTATATTTTATTTGTTGTGTAGAACGTCCATAAAATATGGTGTTCATTTGTAATGTAAAGAGGGAAGGAAGAACAGAAGTTACTATTTTTATGAATTAGAGGTAAGTCATTGAAGGTGTTGTAGTTAGAGGCGTAGCTAAGATCAGTATCGCCAGAGTGGAAATAATTATTCCCCCATTACCTTCCATTGTCCTTAAAAGGCTTCAGAATAAAAATAAAAAGAGGGATCGCACTCCATTAACCCCATGTGACGTATTTCAAGTTCTGTACTTCACACATTGAGGAAAGTAGTTCTACTGCATACATTGAGGAAAGTAGTTCTACTACATACAGAAAATGTTGATACCTTAAGCGCTGAAAGGTCAGATGAGGATATTGTCTACACTGAAAGTAAATGACTACGATAAATCTTCTAATCTATTGCAACCATTTTTTACAGTACAACCGATATGGGTAATACATTAGCCATATAGTTGGTCAATTTACCAAACAATATGGCCAGCTGAAACTTTCATTTCAAGTGATTTATTGTTCGAATTATCTTTTTTAAAGACAATGCTTTTTCTTTGAAGCTTTCGACTTTCGCCAAAATAAATCTAGAAACTTAGCTCAATTCTTTTCATAAACACGTACTATTGTCTGATGAAGACTTACACCCTTGCTGGGGATCTGTTGGCTTCACCATGAGTCGATTATGGCCGAAGAATCAAGATTCGATGTTTACATGAGTGATAGGATGCGGTCTTGAATTTATATAAGAAAAAGAAATCGCTACAAGTATTACAAGGTCATAAAGTATTCCAAGATGGACTAGAAATCATAACTGAATATTATTTCACATTCAGCTATTTCAATGTTCAATGATATTCTAAATTAATCCGTTTCATAAAAATATTCACGTTTTCAAAGTCGAAGGGAAATAGTTTATATAATACATGTAAATAAAAAAATAAATAATATCTACATTCGCTTGACAGGGGGCAAAGAATAATCGGTGACAATATTGATTTTGGGTTTTTAAACATGGTCATTATTTTTCTTTATGATTGTACACCTCTGCGTGTTTTGACTCTCATTGTACACCTCTGTGTGTTTTGACTCATTGTACACCTCTGCGTGTTTTGACTCTCATTGTACACCTCTGCGTGTTTTGACTCTCATTGTACACCTCTGCGTGTTTTGACTCCCATTGTACTAAGATGTGTACATATTTTATAAATATATATTTAAAAATTGTAAAAAATATTAAAAAAAAAATAAATAAATAAAACTAAAAACTTAATCTGAGAACATTTTGAATGATAGTTTGAAGGGATTATAAACTTTCAAGTGTTAAAAAAAAAAGGACGACAAGCAATGTTACCTCTAGCTGTAAGGTCCGTTGGGGCATGTGCAAAGTAGCATCCCCCTGTCAATACAACAAAAACAACAAAAAACTAGTGTCCAAAGTCGCACACGTTCATTTTTGTGAGCTCAATTATACACTCAAAAACACAGGTATCACTTTATCCTTTAATCTAAACTGCTGCGCGGCGTCGGTCAAATATCTCCCGTGCCGCGGAGCCAAACAGCTTAAAGGGAACATTGACAAGTGAATCCTCCGTGGCTGAGTGTACACCTGTTATGTTTTAGATTTTGTTGTCAAAGTTCCCTTTAAGCTGCGTGATTGCACGGCCGAGCAGACATCTTACTGACGCCGCGCAGCAGTTTCGAATTACCGTACAGCAAATCAGTAATATATAGCACACAAAAATGAATGCCGCGCAGCTTTGCACAGTAGTTTTTTCTCTTAGCACTCGGAGCAACAAACCTTAGAGGCGGTGGCGTCCCTAGAGTTGGTGTCACCCGGGGCGGTAGCTCGTGGTGTCACCCCCTAATGACTTAAGCTATAGAACTCCTCCGATTTTGCCAGTGCCAAATAACGGGAAAATAAAAATTTAAAAAATAAATTTTGGTGTCACGCCCTGATGGTGTCACCCGGGGAGGACCGCACCCCTCTTATCTTATCTTATCTTAGATATACAGACGCTCCTTCTATGCAGAAGATAATTGCGTCCACAGACCATGAGAGATGATCTGTTGGCAAGTGATGCAGCGGTCACAGGCCACGGCTATAGGGGTTCCACGCATTACCCCAGCCGCCTAACTATTGTCTAGTTAGGTACCCATTCGGAGCTGGGTGACTCGGGGACTCCTCAGGCCACGGTAACAAATCCTCACCTTCATGTGGATTCGAACTCGTGACCATCGGTATGACAGTCGAGAGCGCTACCTCTCGACCACCACGTCCCACCACGCCTCTGCTTAGAGGGAACATTGGTCACAGTTAACTTCATAATATTCCTTGTTTATGGCAGTATGCTTGCCCAACCAGCTGAGGTGTATTTCCATAATCCTGTGCCCAGCAGTTGGCAAGAAGTACTTTTTACAGATTTCAGTATTGCAACGATGGCTCTTTCAAGGTTTGCAGGTTTTTTTTTTTTTTTTTTTTTTTTTTTTTAAATCTCGTTACAACCTGAAATGATAATTTGATGTAACTTACTTAGTTTGACAGTTGAAATCCACAATATTTACAACCTGAGAAAGCTGCTTCCGATGTTCAAGATGAGGATTTGAGTCAAGCAAGATCAGAGGCGTAAATAGTTGGGTGCGGGCCGCACCGAATGACACCATCACAAGGGGTGACACCAAAATGTAAAATTCTAAGTTTTTCCGTTCTTTGGTACTGGCAGAATCGGCGGTGGTCTATGGGGTAAGTCGCGAGGGGATGACTCCATGAGCTATCCGCTCTGGGTGACACCAATGGTAGTGATTCCTCTTACTTATTTTTCTGGACATCAATCAGCAATTATTGGTTCCTTACAGTGCGGGAGAAACCGGATGTACGCAGAATACATATCTCGGTTGGCTGCAGTGTCTAACAAGCATCATCACCACTGTGCATGGCAGGAGTATCAGATGACACGTCTGCTGCAGTTATCTTGTGACCGATTTATTACCCTTGTTCATTTACTTATACTGTAAACTGTAACCCTTTAAACCTCACCATGGAGCCCCAGTACATTCTTTGCTTGTATTTTACAGAAGCTTCTTCTATATAGAATATTATTTAAGTTCTACGCTTATCCATAGTGTATGTCTAGTCTTGCAAACTTATTAGAGTTATAAATGGTGATAGAGCTTGTTGAGTTCCTCCCCACCTCAATTTTAGAACCTCTGCATTTTTGAGAACCGTTGAGGGTAGGGGTAGGTCCATCAACGCAACAGGGACGCTGTCCTTGAGATGGACAAAGATCCATGATGGACCATGGAATATTCCATAGTATTAGTATAGGTTAGGACGTGGAGGTCGGCCGAACGTTCTCGAAGCCATGCATGTCAGCGCGTGATTAACAGTTGGTACACGCCACGGACCAATCAGATGAGAACGCTTCGGTAACCCACGCGAAAGTAGGGGCCTTTATAAACGGTAGACAAACTTTACACCAGCCTCTATCTCAGAAATTCGTAGTACACCAGGTCTGCGGTGTGACGAACGAATACGAGTGAGCCTAGCTGAAGTCTGTTCAGGTTTGAGTTAACTAGACATAGATAGGCAAATGTATTTGAATTTGTATAGGTAGTATAGGTATTTATTATATGTATGCTTTGGTATGTTATCTCTATCATTGGTTTAATGATTGATATTGTTATTTCAGCTAGTTAGTGGAAGCTAGTTAGTGGAAGTTAAAGTAATTAGAAGCTAGAAGTAGTTAGGAGTTAAGTACTAGTCAGTACTTGGAACTAGCAAGTTGGAGAGCCAGTGTAGTGGCGGAGGAACCATTGAGCTACCATCTCAGACAGGAGATCTGGAGCAGAGAGGGGATGAGGTGGCCTTACCTTGAAACGAACGAACCCTTGCAGTCAGTGACCAGTGCGGAAGGGGCCGACTGCCAAGCTGTCCACAGAGCGGTGCTACGCCTGATTGGCCAGACCGAAGCATAGCCTTTCAACCAGTCCTTTGGCCACGCCCAGTCCATGAAGGACGTTGGGCATCGTAACGAACAATTTGTATAATTATTAGAGACATAGATATCGTAACTTATTATATGTTTATTAACTGAGGTTCCTGTATATATGTATATATATATAATGCATTAAATATTTTATCTCTTTATCACTTACACGTAGGCGTTAGTATTTTTAAATTATTATTCATAAGCTGTATGTCGTTATAGTTATATTATTAGTATAGAATAGTTAGTTGCACCCTAGACACAATATTCAATAGTGTGGACCCGCTCTTATGCAACAGTCGGGCCACAGTACTCAACAGTAGGGGGCTCTGCGTTTGTGCGAGCACACCCAATATTCAACAGAGCTCTTTTTTCTGGTTTGTTAAAGCTCACATTCCATGCATTAATTCCAGATGGGAAGAAAGAGAATTTGTGTTTGTTTTCTTGCGAATGGAACACAAAAAGTTTATGTTATGTCTACATGAGTGTTGTATTAGATTATTGTGATGTATTTCCACGTTTGAATTAATTGCATTATGTATTATTACTTCTTTACCCTGTCTTCTTCTCCCCTCTACTTTTTCTAGGTTTAATTAACTGCACATCAGACTGCTACGCTCATAAATTTCGAATACTCTCCAGTCTCCTGTAGTCAAATCAATGTTCATGCTCTTTTGTGAATTTTCTCTATTTTAAATGCTTATTTATTATTATTTTTTTAAAATATAGGATGGAACATATGCGCTTTTCTTCTACTCGCAACGTCTTTACCCTGATCTCTTGTGGTTTAGTACGAATCTCGGGGCTGAGGGCCTCAGTTTAAAGTAGTTGAATTTGAAGTTTCCTAAACACAGTTGGAAGGACAACACTTGTCTCCCTTTTATTGACTGGGTTAACAGATAGCCTAAAGGGAACATGTAACAATAAATCAATATAAGTATTAAAATTAAATCATATTCATTTAAAGAATCTGGAAACAATGATGAAATTAAAAACTTATTATCTTCATCTCAAACATTATCGATTGTTTGATACTTTTCTTTTATAATTTAGCTTACAACAATTTCTATTTCTTTAATCGACGGCCTTATATAATGAAATAATCCTTACGATTTGTGAGGAAAATTTATATATTTTTTTTAAGTATTTTTTTTTTTAAATTGGGAAAGCAAATTGAATAACAGCACCATTTTAAAAATAAATTCAATTAAATCTTATTTTGAAAATTTACTTTAGTTTTTAATTTAAAATTACAAGATAAGTTCGATATAGTTTATGAGGTGGAAAATGGTGGAGGGAATTTTGTTGAAATTTGTGACAGCACATGGATTGTCGACATTTTTATTTGAAACCATTTGTTTACACAAATTAGACTAAGTAGCGATGCTACTTTCTAAAATGTATTGCTGGCGTTACGAGGAAAAAGAAGAAGGGGTGGCATGAGCTGAAAGTCGAATTATAGAATAGAATCCAGGGCAATAATAATTCAATGCCCAAAATTTGACAACTTATTATAACTATGAAGTAGCAAGTGGTCCTCTCTCGCACCGAGCCGCACAACAATAGCTGAAGACAGCAGGACGAGTTTAGTTCGTTGTTAAAAAGGGAAAGCAAAACAAAAGATGATTAGAGGTTTGAGGCAGCAGAAAATATCTCTACTCCACCATTTAATACAATATTAAACACTCACCCTGCTAACAAATGCCAACTGACTGCCCCCACCCCCCAACCCCCACACGTACACATTTCCGTGTCACGGCAACCACAATTCATAAATTTCAAACTTTGAAACACATAATTTTCTGAGACCGCGTGTATCCCATTCGAATATTAATCTTTCGACGGTGATGGCTCTGACGTCAGTGTTAACGGTAGCCTATCAAACCGCGAGCCTTCACAGCGAGGTTGTCTGACACCACGATCCGACAATAAAAGGCGATGGAATAGTCACAGTGGCACTTGCTTCTCTTGGGCGTTTCTCTTTGATTCTGGAAGACCTGTTTCGCTAGAGTTGTCACAGCGCCACCTTCCGCAACAATGTTGACTCTTGTGGTAATGAGGCTTATGGTGACAGTTGCTGTTGTAGCAAACTCGATGGCAGAATCTAGTAAGTAGCTAAAATATTCTGCCATTTTAACTGAGCCAATGTTCGCCATGGGATGTCTTGATTTAAATGTGTTTACATCACTAAATCTTTAAAATAAATTATTAAAAAAAAATAATGATATCCATACACCTATTTTCAGCACAAAGATATAGCATATAACGTTATTAAAAATTCCCACCCATGATTTCCTCATAAATTGTGTCCAGGGCCGGATTTAGACTTCATGGGGCCCTAAGCTATTTGGGGGCCATTTTGAAAATATATATGCAATTTTAAAAAATGGAAGTACTTTACATTGTAAGTCTTTCCGTTTAAACTTAAACATGTATAAGTAAATTAAGTTGTTTAGTTTCCACAATACATTATTTGACTGTTTGAATTTGAAAAAACAAAGTGGACTAGTATTGTTCTGGATGTAAAAATGACTTTTGTGGAGACAGTGTTATCTTTGTTAAATGCAACTACCCACCCCACATTTTGGTTTTACGGTTTTACTAAAAGCAGAGTATTGAAAAAAAAAGGAAAGAAAGCAATAGGGCCGTCCATAAAGTACGTCCCGCTAGTTTTGGAAATTTTAAAATTTAACATAAAACACCGTGACGTCACACATGGCCGGACACCCCTCCTCTCCCCTGTCACAAACTGTTACCCTTCTTTAAACCCCCTCCCCCCTCTGGAGCGTGACGTACTTTATAGACGGCCCCAATAGAGTTTTTCAATACCACGCAGAATTCAACTATAGTTATAACCTATAAACTTTGTGGAATGTTGTGGAAAAAGAGCCCCACCCCCTTGATCTTTACAACCCCTGTGGGTAAACAATTTAACGAGATAATTTTAATGAAATATTTTGAAAGAACAGAGAATAAAAAACAACTTTATTTAAAATAGCTTGCAAAGTAAACAATAGAATAGTTGTTACATAAAATTGGTCACACATAGATAACTAAAATCCCATAAGTATGTTTGCAGTAATTAAGGATTCTCATTTCCATACAACTACCGGTATCTAAAAATAGAATTCTAAGTTGATGCTGTCTGTTTATTATTTTTTGTACAAACGCTAAGTTCCACAATCACGGAAAAACGAAATAACGGACAGAGACCAAATTCTTCTGGACGGTTCCTTTTAACGTGCAGATGGTTATAGCATGGTTTTTGAAATTGTCCCTTTTGCCTGACAGCCATAAATTAAAAAAAAAAAATCCGAAAATTTAGAGACAAAAAGAGAGAGAAAATTAAATATCATTTCCATATTGAGCAACTTTAGATGGACCTTCAAAAAGAGTTATTTTTGGTGCAACATTTAGTTTAAGACTTTATGTTGAGCGATGTCCTTTGAAATATATTTTATTCTCAGAATACGGTGCGCGCATTTTCGTGTAGACTACTTCATTTAAATTGCGATGTGTCATTTTATTATAATACGATACAATAATAAGATTTATATCCATGGGCGTCGCTAGAAATTTTCCAGGGGGGGTGGCAAAAAAAATCAAGTTTTTTAATTTAAAAAAAAAATGACGTGACGCGCCTATGGGGAGTGGGGTTAAGGATTGTGACGTCGCATCAAAACACGCTACTATAAGTTAAAGTTTCACTTAAATATTCGATTTCTTACTATATATTTTATAACGTTTTGCACGAATTACCGCGTGTTACGATATTAGAGTGTAGCCTTACACTAAACACATATATCTACTGAAATAG
The DNA here is from genome assembly GCA_002072015.1 of Radix auricularia. Classification (NCBI taxonomy): domain Eukaryota; kingdom Metazoa; phylum Mollusca; class Gastropoda; family Lymnaeidae; genus Radix; species Radix auricularia. The sequence continues at coordinate 71,883 of MUZC01000669.1, read as the reverse complement.
CAATAAAGTGTTTTGAAACATGCTCATTTTCAAATAGACAATACCACCTTAAGGTGGGGTGTCACAGCTTTTTGACGTCATATTGTGGGGGGGGGGCTAAGTTTTTGTAACCAAGTGTGACATAGGGGAGGGGGTGGGTTAAAAATCGGCCAAAGTCACGTGACGTCAATTATGGACGGCCTCTAGCTGACAATTCTATGCAGGTTTAATTTTCAATTAAATTTGAGTTTAGTATAACATAAGTGACGCAAAAAGTCTTAGAAAGTAATATGACTCACAAACTAGCGCTGTAATAGTTAAAATATAACATATATTAACGCATTTAATAAATCAAAAACTTAAGTTCTCATAAGAAAATTAAATTTTGCTGTGAAATAATATAGATCTACGTGTAGAAACTGCAGGATTGCAAAAGATGGACAGAAAATTATTTACAGGCTTTAAAAAAAACAACAACAACGTAAAGTAGTGCAATCGCGGGATTCCAAAATGCCGTTATTAGAAGATTTTGGGGCGTCTGCGGCATCTGACTTATCATTGGCATTGAGGACATCAGTACAAGTCAACAGCCAGACACAGCTGAGGCTTCTGCTTCTAGCTTGATTGTTGCCGACACTTATTCATTTTCAAAATTTGAAATTGGAAGGTATGTCTGGACACACGACCTTTCAAATGATTTGAAATTGCAGCTGATTCGTGATTGTTGGACGTATGATTCGTAAAATGTATGAGTTAAGAGCTGACAGTGAGGGAAACAGAGTTAACTATTCACCGTTGCTTTTTTACTCTCAAATGTTAAAAGGTGCCTTTTGTAATTATTGTGGGTTCTTTCTTCAAAAAGTAAATCGAGGATTCATTTGGCATTTGTCATCAAACCATGCAAAAATATACAGATTTTAACGAAGATCCACGTAGCCACGTGCAAAGCACATGACACAAAGGCTATCATGAAGATGCAAATGGAAGCAATTTTATTGCATTATTGAAAGCCAATGCATTTTCTATAGATGGGCAGTTGGACTCATCATTTCGAAGACAAAGTTAATAAAATAGCAACTAACAGGGTCCCATCATTTCTACTATCCTATTTTGCGGTATGCATGATTTAGTACTTCGTGGAAAACAATTAAATTCTGGTAATTTTTATGACCTGTTAGAGTTTCGTGCAATCTGGAGAAGAAGTTCTTGGTAATCATTCTAGGTTCACTGACAAAACGGTCCCGACAAATTGGCTCCGGACAAAACGACCCATGTCAAAACGGCCTAGGGCAAAACGGCCCCTGACAAAACTAATATATATGTTAATGGAATTAAATTTTATATTATTATTTTTACTCATCAATTCAGTGTCAGTTTTAGTTCACAAAAACCAATAATAATAACATCACAAGAAAGAATTTAAAAACAGATAAACTATATGATAGCACGTTACAATTGTTTGTTGAGAAGAAATAATATCACAACGTCACAAGAAATAATTTTATAACGTCACAAGAAATAATTTTACAATTGGACAACTTTCTTCAAAAAGCGAATAAGTTGAACAAAGGTTAAATTTTTTTAAATTTTTAAATTTTTTATAAAAAAAATTTATTTTTATTTTAAAAAAAAATTAAAAAAAAAAAAAATTATTTAAAAAAATGTGAACAATTTGTTTGGGGCCGCTTTGACCTGGGCCGTTTTGACCGGGGCCGTTATGTTCCGATTTTAATTTTTAATTTTGCCCTCTACAAATTGATTTGGCCTTCGAAAATGTTTTTGGCATTGAGTTTTAATTTTGATCTGGCAACTCTTAGTTGTTCATAATCGTCTGCCAACCAAGTGAATTTTAAAAAGTATTTCAGACATTCAAAAACAAAATTAATATAAAAAAATGGATATAGCTTCAAAGGCGGAAAAAAGACTTAGAAATTAGCACTGTAATAGTAATAGCTAAATTGCAACATAAGGCCTTTTTATAAATTGAACAAAATGAGGGGTAGGACTGCAATCAGGCTTATAAAAAAATAAATGGAAAAGACGTAAACAAGGTAAGGGTTAGCCTGACCGGACGTAACAAAACAGCGAACGTTTCGGCAAAGAGCCTTTTTCAACGAACATACAATAGACAAATAAAACGAAAATAAAAATAGTTGCCCCGCCCACTCTCTGCTTTCCTATATAAATTCGCTCTGTCATCTCTCAGTTTCACTTTCTTGGATACTTTGGAATTCACCGCAGCTAAGTTTCTTGATTTAATTTTGTTATTGTTATTTTCGTTTTATTTGTCTATTGTCTGTTCGTTGAAAAAGGCTCTTTGCCGAAACGTTCGCTGTTTTGTTATGTCCGGTCAGGCTAACCCTTACCTTGTTTACGTCTTTTCCATTAAATTTTTTATAAATTGAAAACGTAATTTCTCATGAGAAAATTAAATGTGAAATAATTTACGTGTAGAAACAGCAAGATATTAGAACTTTTTTAAAAGGCTAAAAAAACAAAAAGGAGATAAATCGCGGGACTTACAAAAGGTGATGCAGATGACATGGATGTCGACATGCATATAGAATGGGACTGCATAAAGCTTTAAAATGAAATACAAAATACACAAACCAATAGTGCAAGAAGACAAAAGATTTGAGCTTTATTTATAAACTAACACTACAGCAGAAGTTTCGGGTAATGCCTTCATCAGTACAATAACATGAAATACGTTCTTACATAAGTCTTAAAACATATTATATCATATAATGTATATGTAAAATGAAAAGAAAGGAAAAACGAAAACAAACAAGGACAAAGGATATGGGAAAAAGGAGGGAGCTGAAGTATCTGAAGTTTCAGTGAAAACCACATCGGGAAAACGATTTTGCTGTTAAGTAAGATTATGAATTTGATTAATTCCATACGGAGCCAATCTACCAAATCGTTTAATGAGTCTATTTTCCATGTGGATCCTATCATGGGTATCAGTTGCGAAAAAAAAATACTAGCTGCAATATGCCACGTAAATTTTATTATACACTTTGCAAAGAATTGCAAAAATCACGTTGCGACTTGTGCAAGTGAATCCATCTTTTATTATGAACTTTTAAAGAGGAAAGGAATTTGGTTAATTTCAACCACATATGGACAAGTATTGCAACGATTTGGGTTGCAACCTTTTGTTCCAATATGTACCGTATTCATTGGCGTATAACACGCACAGAAGTATAACACGCACCTTCATTTTAAGAAGGAAACTTCTGGAAAAAAATATGTACATTATATCGGCGTATAACACGCATATATCACTTGCCCCTTATTTTTAGGTGGAAAAAGTGCGTGTTATACGCCGATAAATACGGTACTTTCATAGTGGGAAGGTGAGTTCTTACAAGTGTGTCTCTGAGGCTTCTATCTCTCCGGAAAGCAAAATGAGAAGGTTTTTTTGAAAACCTGCTGAGTTAGAGGGTCAGCTATGAGGATTGGTCGGTTTTAGAGAATCACCTCGCGGGCTTTAAAAATATGAGGATGAAAAGTTAAAATACATTTTGATCGATCACATTGATCAGGAACAGGTGATGTAAATGTGTCCTGTCTGGTCATGCCTTTAATTCCATTGACAGCGGGTATGACCTCCTTCTAAAATAATCCAGCATTTCATCACTTCTTTCCAAGAAGTCTGCCTCATCACTGCATAGTCTTTTAAGTCTCAATAGTTGTGAAAATGGGATAGAGCTTCTACAAGATTGAAGATGGGACGATGTATACATTAGGAAACTATGGCTGTCAGTAGGCTTGTAAAAAAAATTGATGTTTATATTATGTTTTTTCTTCAATTTCAGGTGTATGTCCAAAAAATTAACAGCACTCCTATGGATAGTTAATGTGAATTTGATTGAAGGATGGAAATTATGAACTAAGTCGATACTACTTTGCAATTGTTGCATATCCATTTGGGTTATTCCAATGCAATCGTCAATGTATCTCTTGTAGTACTCTTTGTAATTTACACTCCATAGGTGTTCCAAATGGCCCATAAATATGCATGCACAAGCTGGTCCTATTTTGGTTCCCATAGCAACTCCATTAATTTGATTAATAAAAAATGTCCGTTGAATTCCAGCGAGTTTAAATTTAGGACCAGCTCAGTCAATCGTAGTATGGCTCTTGCGGGAATCTTAAGATTCGCATTCTTGTTTAGAAAAATTGAGATTGCAGAGAGGCCATCAGCATGTGGAATTGACGTGTACAATGAAGAAACGTCCATTGTAAATAGTAAATTATCTTCATTAGATAAAACCAAGGAATTCAGTGATTTTATCATATGGCTAGTGTCCTTAATGTATGATGGTAAATTTGGAACAATAGTTGGAAAACAGCCACGACACGCTAGAAGACAAATGAACAAGGAAAATCCAAAAGTCGATTAGCCTGAGGATAGAGTTATACCCTACCTTTATTCTATTATATCATCGCTGGAAGCTCGTTTTTATGTAGAAAATAAACAAGCTATCTCCCTTTTAGTTTTGCATCTCTTTTTGATGACAAAACTAGAAAAACTCGCATTTAAGGATCAAGCCATGGCTATTTTATTGCTGAATTTTACGCATTTGACAATTTTATCGAGGAGTGTGAAGCCTGGTATGATATTTGGAAATGTAAAACAAGTAAAGAGGAAAAACCAGGAACAATGACTATGTGAGGTTTTAGACGAAACCATTTTTTCCACATGATTAAGATGGCTTTTTTGTCAGCATTGACTCTTGCAGTAACAACATGCACAATCGAGAGATCATTTAGCACTCTAAGACGAGTAAAAACGTGGCTACGCTCAACTGGCGATGATCGTTTATCTAGTCTTTGTGTGATGAGTATACACAGAACAAGAATATCTGAAAACAAGGAAAAATTTAAAGAAAATCTTGTCAATAGACTTGGACAAATACCGAGACGTTTCCCATTTTCGCTCCAGAATAAATAGATTATATGTTTTCTATAAGGCTATTTAAGTGCGGTATAGCTTGCACACGCCTTATGCTTAAAACAATGTAAAAATAACTATTTAAGTTCCTTAACCCATTCATCTACCTTCATGGCAGAGTCGTAGACAAGTAAGGTGGAACTTGAGCAGATGTCAAACTAATGGCTGGAAAGGCACTGGCAACCTTCTCACAACTCAATAATGTCTGAGTCTCCAGTCACATGAGTAGCCATCTAAAGACAAGGATTTACAACATCTATGCTGCTTTATGGAATGGACACACGGGGAGCCACAGACTTGAACATAAAGATAAACCAGTTCTTAAACAATAATTTTCTAAGAAAGCTTCTGGCTTTCCAGAATCAACAACTTGGAACTGTGGCAGAAGCCGATAGATCACGAGAAGCCAGTCAGAGTCGATGGTGATGGATCATGGATATCATTTAAAAATCTGATTCTAACACAACAAGACTAGCCTGAACTAGTTGGAATCCTCGGGAAAAAAACCCGACCCAGAAGCGTTACTAGGGGGGTGGGAGGGGTGCGGACCGCAGCGGGTGACACAATCACAAGGGCTGACACCAAAATGCAAAATTCCGTATTTTTCAGTTATTTTGCATTGTAAGACTCGCAGAAGGTCTGTGGGATAAGACGTGAAGGCATGACACCATGATCTACCATAGTGGGTGACACCAACCCTAGTGACGCCTCTACTCCGAGCACTAATACTTGGCCCCGATATGTCAAAGCAGACACCAAAAAAAATAAATTGGACATACTTGTGGGATGCTGGGAAGACTACCCCATGATAGAGATGTCTGAACGACTCTTGTATGCGGCTTATGTCCTGGGCAGTACGCAGACATTGATGATGATCGACTTTAGCTTCCAGTGGACGAGAAGTGATAATAATTTATGTGAGCTCCCGGATAGTGCCCTACACATCAAAGTTAACCGGACGTTCTTTGGCGTATTTTATTATCCTCGGTTGTCGTTTCAGTGGTCAAGGGGTTGAATCTCCGTGAAGGCAGGGACTTGTTCCTGGGGACAAGGAAGTCCTTGAGCCTACCTAGCTTCTAATGGGTACCTAAAACTAGTTAGGGAAATAATGGCGGCTTGGCATTGCGTGGAACCCTAAAAGCCGGTGAATGCTGCGTCACTTGCCATCAGACCAGCATATTCTGAGGACTCAATAATTGTCTGTATAGAAGAGGCGTCTGTATAGATAAGACAAAGTCGTGCACAAATTCTTGTTTCTTTTTGACGAGCGCCTTTCCAGTTTGCGGATAGGTCAAGTCTCCCCCCCCCCCCCATTTTTCCACAGTCAGGGGGGGGGCACTGGGGAAATCAAATACCTAGTTGGGAGTTGGACGACTATAAAAGCTAGGGACCCTTCCAAAATATGGCAGATACCCAGAGAGTTGTAACCAGAAAAAAAAACCCAGTCGCGTAAGAAATTTAAGAAACCCGTTAAAAAAAACTAATTTCTTGACTATAAATCCTTTTTACACGAGATATAACTTATGTTTCATGTTTCATATTTAGAAAATTTATTTATTTAAAAAAAAAAACAACTACTACAGTCTGCCTGCTAAATTTCAGCTCGATTTTATCACGGGGAAAAGGGTTATAAAATATGATTAATATAATGCGCCCCGCGCGACGGACTGGCATAAAAGTTTACCCATTTAGAAGATCGGGAATATATTTAAAAGCAAGTGATAAAAATTTGAATGTGTATTTTAACGCTATTTCCAGCAATGAATTTCCGATTAAAAAAAATAAAATTCAAGGGAAATCATTCTAGAGTCACACCAACAATGAGTCAATATAATGCGCAAAGCGTAACAATCTAACATTAGCATTCACAAAGTGGGAAAAACCCATTAACTATCATTCTAGAAAACATAAAAATTTCAAAATAATGATGACTATGAAACAAAAACACAATTGTATCTACAAAATGCTGCTAAAATTACGGGAGTCGAACCAAAAGAGATTTTTTCAAAAATTCCCTTTGAAACATTGCTCTAAATATTATTAGCTATCGTTTGGCGTTTGTTTCAACCCGATAGATGTTATGGCTGGCGAGAAATTGACAAAATACTGATATTTTTTCGTTTTTTAAAGAAAATTTTCCAGGAAATTCAGTAAACCTGGGTATTTTCCCTAATGCGCCCCGCACCGCGCCACAGGAAAATATCAAATAGGTTGTTCAATAAAATACGCAACGCGAGACATCTACATGCTACATGGAGAAAAATATGGTGATGCTATTAGAGAAATATAATTTTTATTATAAGTTAATAATAAGGACAATATACACTTTATTTTAGAAATAAATAGAATGGATTTTATTTCTCGATTTAAAATGGAAATTTTCTGTTTTTCCCCACGACACAATCATGGGTTTATGCCTTGCTCAAAAACAAAAATAGTAATCTTGATAATTAACTTAAGTTTGGAGAGGCTTCACTCGCAGCTGGCATTATTTTAAAAAAGTTATAAGGAATATTCATTATTAATGTATTAAATTAGGCATGGGTACTTTGAGCTTTATATCTTAACTAGCAATTTACCCGTGCATTGCTGTGTTAAATTAGGCTTTCAGTTAGCTTTGAGAACCCGCATAACACCAATTCAAAACACCTATTGATTTTAATCTGAATCAAGACGGATATACTAAATATATTAACTTAAACCGTCTTGGCTGTCTGTCATGGCCCCACGGAAAAACAAAAAGTTAAAAATTACATCCTTTCCGTTATCCGAGCTGATAATTTGAATACTTTTTTCGTCTTTTACCTTTTGCGGGAGAGTACTCAACAACTTCCCAAAATGTTCAGGCTCCTACGTACACAAGAACTTGGAGATTTAAAGATGCGTCGTTTTTCTATAGCTCATATTGGGAAAAACCTATATTTAAGCAATCGTCCCCCTAGTGAGAAATGATTTAATATTTTTTGCCTCTTACCATCGCGGGAGAGTACTCAACAACTTCCCAAAGTTTCAGGCTTCTACGTACACGGAAACTTGGAGAATTAGTGTTGATTCAGTTTTATATAGCCCATTTTAGAAGAAGAAAAAAGGGTTTGGACCCCCGGCCACCCATGAGTGGAAATTTTTAAAATTTATATAATTATTTTCCCTGTTACCATCGCGGGATGTTACTAAACAACTATAAAAAGCTTTATACTGAGGAAATAGGAGAATGAGTAATTTTTAGTTTTTATATATCTCATTTAATGGAAAAGCTACATTGCCCCCCCCCCCCGCAGTAAATGATAATTTAAATATATTTTCACCTATTACCATCGCGGAACTGTACTCAACAACTTCCTAAATTTTAAAGTTCTACATACTCTGAAAAAAGGACTATTAGTGATTTTCAATTTTTACGTATAAGGAAAATGGTTTTTGGACCCCCCCCCGGCCCCATATAATTTGGAATTATAAATTTCCTTTTCGTCATGAGAGGGTACTCAACAACTTCCCAAATTTTCATGCTCCTACCTACACGGGAAGTTGAATTAGTGATGAGTGAGTGAGTACATAAAAAACACTATATTTGGGCCCCAGGCCCCCAGTAAAGGATAGTTTAAATATTTTTTCACCTGCTACCATCGTGGAAGTGTATTTAACAACACAACAACGTTGCATGCGTTTATTTATTCGGAAAATAGGAGAATTAGTGATTTTAAAAAAATAATATATATATATATCACATATAAGGAAAAAACACGTTTTTGGGGAACTGGCCCCAAGGAGTATGAATTTTAAATTTTTTAACGCCAATTTTTGTCATTGGAGGGTACCCAACAACTTCGAAAAGTTTTATGTCTTTAACTACACGATGAATTGGAGAATTTGTGATGAGTCCGTTTTTAATATAAGAAAAAAATGGGCCCTAGCCCCCCATGAGTGGGAATTTAACATTCTGTTTCGGCAATTATCATTAGGACATTGTACTCAATAACTGTCCAAAGTTTCATGGGGAATAGGAGAATTAGTGATTATCAGTTTTTATATAGTTTATATTAGGAAAAAACTACATTTGGGCTCCGGCAGCCCAGTAAGGGATATTTTAAATATTTTTTCACCTGCTTCCATCGTGAAAGTGAATTTATCAACTCTCAACATTTCATGAGTCTACAAACTCAGGAAATAGGAGAATGAGTGATTTTCAATTTTTATATAGCTCATATTAGAAAAAGAAAACGTTTTTGGGGCCCCGGCCCCCATGAGTGTGTATTTCGAAATTCTTTTACACCAACTTTCGTCGCGAGAGGGTACCCAACAACTTCGATACGGGAAATAGGAGAATTGGTTATTTTCAATTTTTTATATAGCTCATTTAATAAGGAAAAAACCTTTTTTATGCATCGGCCCCCATGAGTGGGAAATATAACATTTTTTCCAATTATCGTCGGGACCATGTACTAAAAAAATTTCCAAAGTTTCAAGCTTTTACCTACACGGGAAATATGAGAATTGGTGATTTTCAATTTTTATAGAGCCAACATTTAAAGAAAAAAATGAGCTATATTTTTTAAAATTCGTTTTCGCCAATTTTCGTAGTGAGAGGGTACCCAACAACTTCCCAAAGTTTCATGCTTCTAAATACACGGGAAGTTGGAGAATTAGAGATGAGTGAGTCAGTCAGTCAGTGAGGGCTTTGGCTTTTACCTATTGGTGTAAATAAGCGGTCAGTTTTTAGATAGGTTTCAAATATCAAATGGCTTCATGGCATATCCACTATTTTATATCCTGATTTCTGTTTAATACATTAACCGTAGCAATTTGACTGAAACATATTTAGAGAGTTCGTTTCATTTGGAACAGCATGTAAATAAATTGGATTTATTTAACTGTTTTAGCATTGACATTTATGTATTCGAGTCTCTCTTGAACTGTCGTATAATTTCTAGCCATGAAGACGTATTAACACACTCTGGGGCTCTACTGTCATTTGTGTTAAGACCTTCAGCTTTAAACTTATGAAAAATCATTTGAGAAATGTAAGCAAATTCTTTTTTAAAAAATGAAATCTTGAAAAATTCAACAACGTGTACTTTCTGATATTCAATCTTTTCACATCGTTCAACTGGATTTTAAAAAAAATTCTGTTAAGTATTTGGAGAGTTTTTTAATGCTGAACTGAACAAAACTGTCTCTTAAACCGTTGTTGGGTCATTGGGACACCACTTTGAACTTCACACTATTTCGTGTCATGTATCCCGGTCCTGTGATGCCTCCTGGGAGTCGCTAAATGACAAGCCGTCCCACTTTTTGATTTCGTCCTCCCAACTCTTCCTTGGTCTGCTTCTTTTTCTTCTTCCCTGGACTGTGCCTTGCAATATGGTCTTTGAGAGACCTCCAGATCTTGTCACGTGTCTGTACCATCGTAATTTTCTCTTTTTAATTGAGATGAGAAGGTCCTCGTAAGGGCCAATGACAGCACTTATTTTATCGTGGACCGCTTCGTTCGTAATGTGCACTGTGTAGGAGATGTTTAGTACCTTACGAAAACATCTCAACTCTAGCGCATTAATTCTTCTTTGGAGGTCTGCAGTGAGCGTCCAAGCCTCACAACCATACAAGATTACAGCCATCGCCAGAGAGCGCATTAGTCGAATCTTTGATCTCTGGGAGAGTTGCTTGCTTTGCCAGATGTGTTTAAGATTGCTGCAGTTGTTTGGGCAATTCTGGCAAGAATTTTTGGCTTGGAGCCTTCATCGGATATTATAGCCACTCTTTGAGTTTTTGCCCGTTTATCCGAATTTCACTTGTGAATTTACTGTTTGCCAATGACCTTGGTCTTTTTTGCATTGATTTCCATGCCATAGGCCCTTGTTGTCTTCTCTAGCTTTGCAAGGAATTCTTTTAGTTCGTCCTCGCTGCCAGATAGGTTGTCTATGTCATCTGCGAACCGTAGGTTAGTTATAGTTCTCCCTGCGATGCTAACTGTTCCGACGTGGTTTTCTAGCACATCTGTTATAATTCTTTTAAGGAAGAGGTTGAAGAGGATGGGGAAAGTAAACACCCTTGTCTGTCACCAACAGTGGTCTTGAACCAATCTCCAAGCTTGTTGTAGAGTACTGCATTAGTTGCTCTGTTGTATAGGTTCTTGATCACTACAATGAGGTTTTCATTAGTGTTAAATTTGTGCATAGTTGCCCATAGCGCCGCATGTCACACTCTGTCGAACGCCTTTTTAAAGTCTATGAAGACATGATAGAAGTCGCTCTGGTGTTGGAGATGTTATGCTCTGTTGTGCTCCTTCCTGCTTTGATGCCTGCCTGTTCTTCTGCAAACATTTGCTCGGCTTGTGGTTTCAGTCTGTTTAATATAATCATAAGCATGACTTTGCTGGGATGTCTAGTGTCTAATCAGGCTGATTGGACGGTAGTTCTGGCACATCTGTAAATTACCCTTCTTTTGGAGCGTAATAACCAGCGATTGCGTCCAGGGTATTGGCCATTCTCCTGTCTGCCAGATCTTGTTGCACATGTTGGTTAGGATTTTTATTACCTCCTGCCTGAATCAGTTCGCCTGGGATGTTTTCTGATCCAGCCGATTTACCCTTTTTCAGTTATTGCACAGCCAGCTCCACCTCATCACGGAGAATAGAATGCATGTCTGTGTTAGTCGACGTCGGGCATTTGAGTACTGATGCATCGCCTATGGATTCTAAATTATACAGCTCAGAAAAGTATTCTGTCCATCTTTTGAGAATTTCTTGTTCTTCTGTGATACATTTTGCAGATTTGCCTTGTTTGGTTGCGATACGACTTTATTTGGGGGATGTCAAATCTTTGACAATCTTGTAAGACTTTTTTGAGTTGTTCCTTAGTAAATTTTCATCGATGTCAGAGCATTGTTTTTCTATCCATTCTTTTTTTGTTGTTGCTTTTTTCATATATTTTCTGATCTTTTTATAGATTGATATGTATTTGTGTGCTCCTTCTGCAGTATTCTTTACGCTTTTAAGTTTTCTTCTTTCATCGCATAGTTTTAGAATATACGTGGAGACCCATGGTTTTTTTTATTGCACGCCGAACACCTCTGCGATTTCTGGATCTTTCAGTTTTTCGAATGCATTGGAATAAAATGTGGTATCTTGTACCTGAAAGATGATTTATTGCGAGCTCTATCTTCTAAGACTGCACTGAGCTCATTCATTTTTTTGAGATTATAAGCTTTTTACCCCTTTTCACACGATGTTCTCGAAGCACTGTATCGTAATTTTCTGGTAGATAACAAACTTATATCAATTATAGTTACCAGCAGGCCAGTGTCATGTTCTTATACTACTTCAGTCCCTTTCCCCCCAGTCCATTAGCATTAGTATCAGAAGAATTTAGATTCATTTTGGAGTTCAAAGTTTTGACATTAGATACCTTCACATATTTTAATATAATTCCTTCACACCTTTTATAAATGTTTACCTTGCCTTGTTTCTTTTATTTTATTAAACATTATTTGAAATTTTATTTTTTAGAAGTTAATAGCCACAAGAAATTTGACGTCTCCAACAAAGTGCCGCCCAGATCATTCGATAGGCTCATGTTTGAAATTCATAGGGTACAGACTTTTTGCTTTAAAACAGGAGCGGCTGTCAAATTTGAAGAAATATATATAGTTACCAGTAAATCAGTGTCACCTACCTCCTCATACTACTTAAAAGCCTAGTGGCATATGTATCAGAAAATTGTATATCCTTTATGGATTTTGAAGTTTTAGTATTTGTAACGGTTACATGTTTTAGGATTGTTCTTTTATTTCTTTTATAAATTTCGTATTTGGTCTTTATATTATTTTTATAATAAAAAAAAGCTCCACTTTCTTTTAAAATTGTTTTGACGAGAAATTCGCCGCCCCTAAAAAGTGCAGACCGGGGCATCTGCTCCCCTTCTCCCCACGCCACTGAGAATGCATATCCCAAAATAAACGATGCGACAGTCATAATGTAGCTATTGTAAAAGTGTCCATTTATTTACTTCATCCTTAAAGGGGAAAAATAAACATAAAAATCAACAAAACTAATAAAATAAAAAAAATGTTTTTTAAAAAACACCACGGAAACGCACAACAATTAATTAGTTTGTGAATCAAAACTTTAAACCGTAGATTAACCAATCAGTCATACACAATAACACTGGCCAGATTTATAGATTTTTCCGGCGGAACATGACACACTGATATATTGCAATAAAGTTTCAATCTAACAAATAGACAGCATTGCCAATAGTTGTGGGTGGAATGGTCATCCATTACCAACAGAGTTATTTTAGACACATTCAACAAAATCAGCCAGAGCATTTTCGGAACAATTTTACATCAATTCACATGGTTAAAGTTCAATTAATGACGCATTATCTTGGCCATTTGAGTGACTGTCACCCAAAATGGTGAACCTTTTTTATCTATTGTTTCTAAGAACTTCCCGAACGGCAGGATTGACCTTGAAATTCGATGGCGTTAGCCAAAAACAGAAATGTCAAACTTTAAGCCTTTTCGTGACATCCTTGGTCGGGGTGACTGTGACACACAGAAAAAGCCATTTCGGTTCTAATTAGCTTTCAAAATTTCAAAGCGTAACTCTTGTGGATCCTCTATGTCAACAACACCCCCACCCCCACAACTTCAACATATTTACGGAAATCAACATTATTTCTTGTTGACATGTCATCTTGCAATACTTTGATTTGAGGTAGGAATTTTCTTTTCTTTCCCCACTAAGCTCTTACCGTTTCACAAACTGATTTGTTATTATGTGAAAATATTTAGAAAAAAACACGTTGCCATGACGTCACCGATTTGTTATAAATGGAGACAGGGGGCGGGGTTTAAATTTGAGAATTGCTTGACACATGTCGCTATGTCAAGGTTGGGAGATATCTAAGAATAGTCTTGTTAATCTACACCCGGACGGCTTGAGGGGCGTGTCAAAAGGCAAAGAGCACGTGGCATGATTCTCCCGTTTCAGTTAATGAACTCCACAACGTCATTAGTCATCTACAGTTATGGACAAGGATTTGTTAGATCACTCAATGTTTTTGAATTGTTATTAGTAATCTACATCATTTAAAACTCTAGTAAGAATACAGGACTAAACACAAACCATAGAAATACGTAGGACGCAATAATCTTCTGTACAGAAGGAGCGTCTGTAACGTATAAGATAAGATACTGTTATGGACAAGGATATGTTGGAGCGTTCGATGTTTTTGACAAACATCATTAGACATGGAAAAAATCAACAAAATTTTAATGTATCACTTTCGTTTTAGTTGAAACAGAGAAAACAAAAATAACAACAATAGTTGTAATGAATTGTTAGAGCAAGGTAAAAATTCGAAATTATTATTTATGTCGGAAATGTGGCTTGGAATGGTTTGGCTGAAAGAAACCAGGAATATCAACACTTTACCAACATTTAAAACTCTAATGCATGACTAGAAATAAATCATAGATAAGTGTAGGATGCATTAATATATTGTATAGAAGGAGCATCTGTAACAGAATAGATAAGATGAGAGTCTTCGCTGTTAAGTATGGTCTTCTCGTATACTAATGTTAAAGTTTAATGACATGTTTTAATTATTTCCCCCCAAATTAATTCATTTTTTTCTGACATTTGTGAATGTTAAGTGCTTGTTCTCTGCCACTTTATCTTTTCTGCCATCTTTCCTCCTCTACAACTACTCTCACCATCGGAATTAAATGGAAAAGACGTAAACAAGGTAAGGGTTAGCCTGACCGGACGTAACAAAACAGCGAACGTTTCGGCAAAGAGCCTTTATCAACGAACATACAATAAACAAATAAAACGAAAATAAAAATAAAAAATGAAAATGCACGCACGCACGCACGCACGCACGCACGCACGCACGCACGCACACACACACAAACAAACAAACAAACGCAGATATAACGCTTTTAGTTTTGAGTAAATGCAATTGATCACCTTTTAGTTCATATTAGTTTTGTCCAATTTCCTCATAAATCAGTCATAAAAGGAAATACTATTTTTTTTAAAGTTAAAAGGTAAAAAAATTATTGTCTTTGCTTTCAAGAAATTTCAACACTGAATCAAAGAGAGTATAAAATCGATTAAAATATGCACCTTCTGATAACCAAAATACTTGCTGTGTGAATAAGTAAACGAGTATAGTCTTCATCCTTTTCGAAGCAATTTTGAGCAAATAATCTCTCATTGAAGGCATTCCTTTTGATTTTATTAACTGCTCTTTATTGACATAATGAAGTGATCCATGCTAACTTTCATGTTTTTTTGTTGTTTTTTTTGCGAATAAATAATGTCGATGAATGACACAATGTACCGAAAACACATTCACCACAGCTTGTTTAAAACATATCATAAATTCGAGGGTATAGCTATAATTTCAGGAAACCGCTGTTGATAATTATTAACTTTTTTCAATGGAATGCTGCAGTAAGGCCCTTTTGTAAAATAAAAAAAAAAATAATGATAGGATACAATTTAGATACATATAATTTCCCGACACATCGAAAATTACCCAAATTTTCAACCCTCGTTGATACACGTTAAAAAACAAAACTTTTCTCATCTACTTCTAGGTATTCCATATTTTTTACGCATCAAACTTAAACTTTTAATAAACCAACTACTTTGATTGGTTAAAGCTGTGGAAATTACCCTAGTTTTACTTAACTTTTTAGGTAACAACATTGTATTCCATGAATGATAACACATTAGATCAGATTTAAATTAGTAGAAAAAGCATTCAATTTTATTTATTGTTATTTATTCAAATTTTCATAATAACAAAAATGGATTACAATTTTAATTCTTTATAATAAACCTTGCGCGGACCCCCTGACGTTGTTCAGGGACCTCCAAATCAATTGAAATTTTCCACAGACCCACTGAACTGTATAAGGGACCACTGGGGTCCTTAGGGACAACTTTGGGAACCACTGCTGTAAATGCATACAGCAAATAACGTCTGTGTAAAGTGAAAATATATTGGGAATTATTTATTTTTTTGTGTAAAAGATAGCAAACAAAAATCAGAAATGATTTTTTCAGACACTTTTCAAAGTTTTTAGTTTATTGAGGGCGAGGTACAAGTAGATTAAGATTTTTCGTACCAATAAAACTCATATGTCGATTAACTAATACATTAATACTTTTTACTATAAATATTACACTAATAAGTATAGGACATTTGATGTACACATATTTAAGTAGCAGCAGAAGGTATATATATAGGCAATGAGTATGCATGCATATTTACGAGTAAAACACAATTTGATTCATTCCTGAGTAAATTGAGACATTATCCATCCTCTATACATGTTCCACGTTTGACATGTAAGTCCATACTGCAAGGAATGCTTGAAGCAAAGATAAAGGAGCAGCAGTCTGTGTAGCGTTTCAATAATTTTAAATTACACCTCAATCGGTTGTGATGAATTGTTAGATCTGAAAAAATAAGAGCTGCACTCCCGGGTTTGTTTTTACCTTATAGCAAACACTGGACGCGATCGAATAATGAATATTTAAAATGTTTTGTAAAGCGATCATTAAACGGGCCAGAACTTAAAATATTTAAATTTCATTTTGTTATTTCAATGCAAGTTTCAAATCACAATAAAATAAGTAAAGGTAAAAAAAACGGATTTTAAAAAACCACGTGTTTATTAATGGACTAAAAAGAAGACGATAAATTCAAACTTATAAGTTCAAGTACTTTAGTTTAATTTGACTTACAAACGTGGAGCGGATGCTTATGACGTTTTACATATACGATTTCTTCATTCTCCCTCTTTTGCCTTCTAAATTATATATTTAAATTTTATACCAAACAACTGTCTTTGTTTTGTATTTCTAAATTAGAATGGGATTTTGAAACATCCGCCCCACGTTTTTAGTCAAATTAAACTAAAGTACTTGAACTTATAAGTTTTAATTTATTTTCTTCTTTTAAGTCCACTTCAAAAAATCGTGTTTTTTAAAAAAAAAACAGTTTTTTTTCTTCTAATCTCTATTTATTTTATGGTAGTGAGTATAGCCTCGTCAAAACGACCCAATATGCGGCTGCATACGCGCTCGTTCACTTCCGGTTATTGCTATTCTTAGTAATATTTTTTTTATAAGGTTAAAAATTTCATCGGTGAATGTGTTGCTGTGTGGTCATATTGATAGTACGATAGTACGCTGCATCGCAGGTTCGGGGTTCAATTTCTTATTGATGCCTATTTTTTTTTTTTTTTTTTTTTTTTTTTTTTGGTCTTTTTTTCAAACAATACTACATGAATTGATAATGAATAAGATTTTTTTTAAAAATGGTTTGCTTTGATGTTAGGTTTAGGGATAGACTTTAGGGTTACGTTAGTGAAGTGATAGTTATTAGGGTTTGGGTTAGGTTTAGTGATAGTTTTTAGGGTTTTGGGTTAGGTTTAGTGATAGATTTTAGAGATTGTTTGAATGCACATATAGAATCGGAGGTTCAATGAAAGGCGCAGTGAATACTTGTAACTCTTCAATTTTATAAACATCATTTTATAAACAATGTTACTAAGAATAGCAATAACCGGAAGTGGACGAGCGCGTATGCAGTCGCAAATTGGGTCGTCTTGACGAGGCGATACTCACTACCTTATTTTATACCAAACACCTCATAAGGACCCGCCCGCCCGACGTTTTAATACCACGAGGATATGGTGAACTCGGCACGTGAATGTCAACAGTACTGAAGTCAAACATTGCTAAGTAAGTTCGAGTTTACACTTTATAAAGATAACTAAAAAATGCATTATTTAATTACGGCACATTTGTCGATCTGAAATTTTGATACAATGCATTGTCATTCAAGATCTATCTGTGGCATCTGTCGTAATATTTTGAGATCTCTAGGACTATCAGAAATTGTTTAACTTTTACGTTGTAAAATCTGTCATTTGCGGACAGACAAAAAGGAACAAAAGCAAGTTTTAATAAATGTAATTTAAAAAAGAGTGCTTATCTCTCACCTTAGTGAAAGATGAAGCTATTTTTGGTGCGACCTTGACATAAATTCTTTCAACCTCCATTTTACCTTGCAGTTGTTTACAATTCCATTTTTCTACGAATATGATCAAATTTCTTTTTTGGTTTAACAATTACTATGGCTTAAATTATCTGGGCATGGAAGTGAATGCGCGATGTTATGAAAATAACTAATATATTTACAACAATGAAACGAGAGCCTGTTCTGAAAGCTCATGAGAAAAATGAGTTATTTCATTTTAAACTTTTTTTTTTTTTTTTTTTTTAAATTAAAAAAAAAAAAAGAAAAGCTATGAGGAAACTTGCCTAATTATTTGCATAACTGTCTAATTTTCAGATTAGTATAAAGTAAGATATTGACGAAATTCATCCTATAAGGTACGCTGTCAGGAAATAAATTTTGTTCAAACAAAATCGACTTTAACTATAACGTAATAAAATTCGTTGATTGTTAATGTTCTATATGGGCATTTCCTTGTTTATCACGTCCATTAACAACCATGTAGCAGTTATTTAGCAGTTACTTGACACCCAAGTCATTGCATCCCTTTATAAATTATTTATCCCTTTTATCATTGTCTCGGTTTCAGAGTTTACCCCCCGCCAGCTCCAAATGTGACACTTGACAAATAAGTTAAACAAATAATTAAAATTTAATGATTAAGAAAATTAATATTTAACAAGTGCAAATGATTATTTTTTAAATCTTATGAAGAAGCAATTTACCAGTTGTTCTCTCACCAATAAGATATGCAGAGACACCATGTGGCGGAAAATGTTTAGAATCTTAAAGCTATTATTTCTTAGACAGAGCGTCGTAGAAACCGACTTGAGGAGACCGTAATGACGGATTCTTTCAGTCACAACACTCAGACGCCTGAATGTACAAACCAATCATCTTCCAAGCAAAAGACGCATTTAAACATATCTTACATACTAATGACGTGACAAGTACGCCTGTTTACGTTTAGTTGAAGTTATTGAATGCTATAATTCATCCCTGTACTTTAAGTCTAGTGATATTTTAAAACAACGAAGATAACGTATGCTAGTTTTAAGTCAGTTACTCAATTACAAACACAGAGTCTACCTTGTGGTATTTAATTGTCTCTAATTTATAGATTTCGCTTCTTCAAATTAAAGGACTTAACGTTCTCCATTAGTATGGGTCATATGTTTTGTCTCTTGGCCTTAATGTATTCACCATTATCGAGAGAAGAACAACAGATAAATACCGAGGCAGAGAAGTCGTGGGACTAGAAATAGCTACCTGTAATGGCATGGTGTACCCTAGCTAAGGTATTTAACACACAGCACTTCCAGACGGTAGACGGAATGATCAAGGGGGGACAATTGATGTTTAATTATGACTGGTTAAACCAATGCTACTCAAAGTGGTGATTCGCGGACCGGTGCCGGCCCGTGGACCACCCGGTGCAAGACCCCAGAAGGTATGTAGAAAGGAAAGACATATATAATTTAGGGCT
This sequence comes from Radix auricularia, assembly GCA_002072015.1. Classification (NCBI taxonomy): domain Eukaryota; kingdom Metazoa; phylum Mollusca; class Gastropoda; family Lymnaeidae; genus Radix; species Radix auricularia. The sequence continues at coordinate 52,415 of MUZC01000669.1, read as the reverse complement.
GTTATCGATTAATTAAAATTTAATCGTTAACTTTTGAAAAATTACCGAATAATTAATCGATAATTTTGATATAAGCTATAAATGAGAAGTATGGCGTCATTAAACTGATTATTTCATGGGAAATAGCAAAAACAATGAATTTAAATGTTGTTATTGTTATTTTGGAAAAAAAAAACATTAATGTTTAATTTTTTAAATATCATTTTCCTTATAAAAATAGCCTATTTTAAAGTTTACACTTTCAAAACTTATTTAAATTGGAGAAGTTTGAAATTAATAAAAAACTATTATTAATTATTAAAATTAATTAATTATCAATAAATCGAAAAAAAACCATTATCTTTAATTTTAATCGTAATTTTATTGTTAATCGATAAATTTATCGTTAATTTCCGAGCCCTAATATAATTATAATCATCCATTTCCAACCATTAATACTAACCCTTTTAGATTATGCCAATTTTTGGTAATAAGTACATAAAATAAAACAAATTACAGAAAATAAATTACATTTCGCTACCAAGTCAGTACAGGAAAAATTTCCGCCAGTCCGACATAGTAAAATGCTTGAGAAGCACTGGTTTAAACTTTAAATGGTCATGTTTTGTGTGGCTTTGTTTTTGTCGGTAAAGTCACAATTCAAAGAAAAACTACAATTAGCTAAATATTTGACAGCTTTAGGAACCATACTCAACAAACTATTCAAGGCTGATATTAGGTAGTGTAATCTAAATAATAAAAATAAGTGAAAAATATGTTGATACTAATAGCTCAATGAAAGGTACAAACATTTTTACAGCGAATTGGCAATCTGATTTTTTTTATTTTAAAAAAGCTATAATTTTTTACCAGTATGTTTAGGTTAAAATCTTTTACATAAAAATGGCATCAACATTATCCACTGGTTTCCCGTTCTATTTTGTTAACACCATTTATTAATGTGTCTTCATTAATTAAAAAGAACAGAAAAACAACACCTTCAGGCCATACAGAGCAGTTTGAATAGTACTATCATTAATAGACACACTATGCCAAATAAGACTTACACGCCATCTTTGATTAATAACACCGTCAAAAATTATTCTGCAACCGAACCCCAGCCGTTAATCACTGACAGCTCATTTGATGATTTCATATGTGATGACAAGCCGGCTACATCATCAACATTACGCGTTTCACGTTACTATACGAAGTTTCATCTCAAGGTAAGACCCAGACAGCGTATCTACTCGGCACCGCGATATGATTGATATCCTTCCAAACAAAGATTAGAAGTAAAGACGATCGCTTTATTTATGACTCAAATTATTTTCTCTGGCCGTGTCAGAGCCACATTATAACTTGAAATATAAGGCGACAAATCTTGTCGTCATCTCTAGAAACAAAGAAATAGAAAAGAGTAGTAGTGAAATACTAACAGTGAACAGATTAGTAGTGAAACACAACGCAGTAGTTGTGTAATCTAAAAATTGAAGCTTACATTGTGGAATGCTTGACACTGACAGAGAAACTCGAGTATTTACGAAATTGAGATAAATTAACAAGTGATCTGTCAGTGTTAGTTACCGACGATCAATTTATCTCTTGGTAGTTTTAAAAATACACTCATTTATGGGTATATGAAAGAATGCTCTTATCTTATCTTAGATATACAGACGCTCCTTCTATGCAGAAGATAATTGCGTCCACAGACCATGAGAGATGATCTGTTGGCAAGTGATGCAGCGGTGACGGGCCAAGGCTATAGGGGTTCCACGCATTACCCCAGCCGCCTAACTATTGTCTAGTTAGGTACCCATCCGGAGCTGGGTGACTCGGGGACTCCTCAGGCCGCGAGAACAAATCCTCACCTTCGTGTGGATTCGAACCCGTGACCATCGGTATGACAGGCGAGAGCGCTACCTCTCGACCACCACGCTCTATTCTATTTGTAGTAGTAGAATAAACAATGCTCTAATCTATTGGTTAGGGGAAACAATGCTTTAATCTATTGGTAAGGGGAAACAATGCTTTAATCTATTGGTAAGGGGTAACAATGCTTTAATCTATTGAGTAGAAGTAGAAGAAACAATAGTCTAGAATACTGACATTTAAAACATCAAGGTGCCTGAACGTTAATGACTTATCCCTGTCAGCTCTAAGAGGCCATCTAGAATTTCGTATAATTTAAACGTTATTTCAAACTAGTGATTGGGCACTGAATGATTAGGTTTTCCAGCGAGGAGTCAACGTGTCTTTAAAAAATTGTGATTGTCTTCTGAACATAAACATATTATACGAGTAAGTAGACTTTGAAAATGGCAAAAAATGTCTTGTTAGGAACAAAATATTTCTTACCATTCCGCCTGTCTCGTGACTAAATGTCGCATTGAATATTTATTTTAAAAATTGAGATAACTAAGCAAAACAGGTTATTAGTTTGTTTTCTCATATCATCTGTGTCCCCGACTAAAAAACTTGACGAGTTTGCAGTGAGAAGTGAGGCAGATTCCTGAAACTATAAAGCTTTGAAGGCCTTTATCACTTATAACTATGTTTGTAAATTTTTAAAATTTTGTAGTTTATATAATATTATTGTTATTATTATAACATTATTTGTGAATTATTTTAAGCTAAATCTCTGATTCATCTATGTATATAATTCTCCTCATGGCTCAACCATGCCGGACACCAAGCAAGCTGTCTAACCACACCGACCATCTATGTATATAATTCTCCTCATGGCTCAACCATGCCGGACACCAAGCAAGCTGTCTAACCCCACCGACCATCTATGTATATAATTCTCCTCATGGCTCAACCATGCCGGACACCAAGCAAGCTGTCTAACCCCACCAACCAATCAGATTGCAAACAAAGATAGTAAACATTCAAAATTTCGTTGAATTGAAGTCAGTTACTGTGTTCTTTCAGAACAACAAAAGACATGTATTTCGTAGTGTAATGGTTAGATCACAGCAGCAAATCGATAATAATATTGTCAATTGTAAATTAACCAAATGTATATTTTTAAAATTATTTTCGGACCTGTCTCTCTATCGAAACTCTTGATCTTAACATATAGACATGGGGACTAACAGTTTTACTGTAAGTGAGAGTCCTGGGAACTGAACTCTTACATTAACTCATTAAGTGAGAGTCCCGGAAACTGATTGTCTCGGAAACTGATTGTCTTACTTAAAGTGAGAGGCTTGGGAAATGACTCACCTCCATCCATCCCTGTGGTACCACAGAAATGACGCACAAATTATTATAAGTGTTGTGATGGGGCCAAGTTTTAAAAAAATTTTTTTACCGGACCACTGAATTTATTCATATGTAATATTTTTTTTTAAATATAATAGTTCAGCAGCTTAATTATATATATATATATNATTACACCAATTTTATATTTCACCCATAATTTTCAAAAAACTGCGTAAAAACCCAAGTTTTTCACTATAAATCCTTAAGAGACATAACTTTAAGGATGTTCATTATAATATGCAGGGCAAAACAGTCCGAAAATACAAAATTCTAGTTATGTCTCGAAAAACGTGTTGAATTTAATGCGCACCGAGATCGTGAATATATTTTTAAAAAGTACTGTCAATGCAATGCGCGCCTTATTGCGCGACATGAAAGGTTGTTGAACATATTAAGCACCACAACACTCTATCTCAAAAAATTAACATGATATAAAGAGATAAATAAAATAATTTTAAAATGCAATAATTCAATTACTGTCCATTCGATCGATTTGAAATTTTGATACGTAATTTTTATAATTGGCATGAGCCACCTGCAAAATTTCAGCTCGCTAGCTGACGAGAAAGTGGGTTAAAAATCGATCCAAAGTTTTTTCGGCAAGGTCGAATGGTCGGTCGGTCGGTCGCACGGCTCAGACACCACAAGTTTATATAAAAGATTTTTTTTTAAAAAAAGCAAAAATTACCCATACAATAACTGCTTAATTTCAATGCGTGCAATCGGTAACTTAATCTGGGACGTATTATTAATGCCTTAGTTTTACCAAGTGAATTTTGAATTTCATGGCATTATTTTCAGACCTTATGGAGAACTTCCCGGACTATCAAGAAGTTAGGGAGAGTGTTGGTGACACAACAAAGAACATGGATGCCAACAGATTAGGATTTCTGACGGCCCTGAGCGGCGCCCAATCAAATACTGTGAAGGAAGCCAGCGCACAAAATGTAGGCCATGACGTCACTGACACCTTGATAGAACAGCCAGTCAATTTTCAGGTTAGACTTACAGAGGGCAGAAGTGTTGAATAACCAAAGAAAGAAGGATTACTGTTAGAGAGATCGCTATAAACGACACACACACACAATACATAAAAGTTAATAATGTTAGTTTTAAAAAAAAAGAATTAAAAAAATACTTAGAGGAAAAAAATACACTAAAATTAAAAAAAGATTATGCCTAACAATTAATTACGTAGCTGTGTGGTGGCTTTAATTTCAACAGGTACACAAATCAAAGTAGCAATTTTATAACAGTTTTAATTCAACAACAATGAAAATACTTCTTCTTCTTTCTTCACCAAGTTCACTGTCACTACCGCGTCACTTCCCTTTCTTCTATATAGTGCAGTGGGTCCCATACTTTTTTAACCCAAGGACCCCTTTTTTAGTAAAACTTTCCCACGGACCCCCGACTGAAAAAAACCTATATAAATGCATAGTACAAAAAGTACAATTAAAAAGCATCATTTTGATGAAGAAGTACGGTATATATTGAATTTGTCTTTTGTTTAAAATAAAAATGACATCAATTAATAACTTGGATTAAGGTGATGCGATTTTATGAGTGTTTTTATGACCGACTCAATGTCTGTGAGTAGCAAGTGGAGGTCCCCACGAGCACCAATTTCTAGTCGTTTTCTGTTGTTGTTTTATGATGAGATTCACAAAGCCACTGAATCTTTGTTCTTCCATATAGCAAAATGAGGGGTAGGACTGCAATCAGGCTTATACAAAATTAAATGGAAAAGACGTAAACAAGGTAAGGGTTAGCCTGACCGGACGTAACAAAACAGCGAACGTTTCGGCAAAGAGCCTTTATCAACGAACATACAAGACACAAATAAAACGAAAATTAAAATAAAAAATGAACGAACTTAGCTGCGGTGAAATCCAAAGTATCCAAAAAAGTGAAACTGAGAGATGACAGCGAATTAAACAGTGTCCCGTCTCCCGTCACTTCAATGGACGCGACCATATGGGTGTCAAGGACCTGGCAGTCACTGCTATTGTCTCGTGCACAAACACACCCACGAGAGTCCAGATTGAAAACAGATTAATAGAAAATCACGGTACACTCGCACCACATGGGATGAATATTGTCTTTTCTTTGACCACCTAGGTGGTTACCCCGCCCACTCTCTGCTTTCCTATATAAATTCGCTCTGTCTATCTATCCATCTATCTATCTATCCATCTATCCATCCATCTATCCATCTATTTATCCATATATCCATCTATCAATCGATCCATCTATCCATCCGTCCGTCCGTCTGTCTGTCTGTCTGTCTGGCATCCGTCCATCCGTCCATCCTCAAGGGACGATGGCGGTTACTCCTGCTCTTCCGTCCCTTTTCCTTTTCTCCTGGCCCTTCTCTCTTCATCCCTAGCAGTGAGGGATGGTTCCGTAACTTAAGTGCCCTCGCGCTCTTTTGCCCACCAGAGTGTGCGCTCCTTGGCAAAGGTCTAGCATGTTTTATGGTCTATCTGCGCCAGTGACATGTATTTCTTGCAGACGATCTTGAAATGCTGGCAGAGGCAACTTCTTTTCCTCATACCAGTTGACAGCTCATTGTAAAGCAGGACTCTTGGTATAAGCTCCGAGCTCAACCTGCGGACATGACCCAACCACCACAAGCACCTCTCACTAAGGATTGAGTGCATACTCAGCATATGGCTCCTTCTGAGTACCTCCACATTGGGGATTTCATCCTGCAAACTTCATAAATGGAAGATGTTAAGGTGCTTTATTTGCTTGACGTAGGTCGTCCAGCACTCGTCAACATAAAGGAGTTGCTGAGCACGCAGGCACAATGATTTTCGTCCTATCAGTGAGCTATGAATATAAAAACCCCATTTAGCAGGACCTAAAATTGGGCAGTACAATAACCGATAATGCAGGATTTAAAAATTGGGATTTGGCTTTGTAGCTGGTGTCCTCGTTCAAGCATTACGTTAAATTCCTCCTTTCAATAATATGCCCCTGTGTTAGTATGGATTCATCTGTGTTTGGGATCTGAGTTTGTTCACGTGCAAAAGGGCTTAACTGCCATTCGGGAATATGCAAGTGAATAATGTCTTCAAATCTTTGGTTCAGGTCTGAGTTCCGCATCAAAAGCCGTCAAATCTTTATCTCTAATTTGAAATTTCGAAAAAAAATTGTAAGTGCTCCTAAGTGTTGTTTGCACAGAAATTTTTTGCAACAAACTCAGATATAACGCTCTTAGTTTCAAATTAGTTTAGTTAAAGTTGGATAAATAAATAATTCATAAAAGGTATGTCATTTTTAGAGTTAATAGTGTTGCTAATCATTGTCTTTTATTTTTCCAGGAATTCGCACACTGAATCAAAGAGAGCATAGAACGAATTAAATATGCACTTTTTGATAACCAACGCACTTCTGTGTGAATAAATAAACGATTATATTCTTCTTTATTTTCTAAACAATATTGAGCAAATAATCTCTCATTAGTCTCATTGAAGCAATGCTTTTGATTTTATTAATTGCTCAAATGATATAATCTAGTGATAAATTCAAACTTTCCCTAAGACTTTGCGAATAAATGATGTCAATGAATGACACAATGTATACTGAAAATACTGCTTGTTTTTAAGTATGCTACAAAATTAAGGATATTTCTTTTATCTCATTTTAAAAAAATTCAGCAAATAGCGTTTCACCTTTCGTATGTTTCCAATAATTTATAATTATTTATTTTAATGTCCATAATAATAAAAAAAAATGTATCAGTTTTATTATTTAAATTAAACCTTGCGCGGACCCCCTAACGTTGTTCATGGACCCCCAAATCAATTTTTACATTCCCCATTTTGGAGCGACAGTCAAACAATTACTTTTTGTTAATAACAGACTTGAAAATTTGGAGATGTCTGCAACACAGGCTTGACGACCTGAAGTAGATAAATTTTTGTGTCGATCTAAATACCATTTTGGAAGTTATTCGTTTTATGGTGATGACCGCTTTTTTGTGTGTGTGTGTCACCCTGTAGTTTGTTTTCATTCTATTTTGTCAAAGTTTAACATTGATATGAGTTTGTTAGTAACACTAGAGAATTTTTGTTATGTATTCGGTTGCTTCTTAAACAGAAACGTCAGCGGCCACGTCGGACCTATGCCTGTCCGGCGTACGAAAGGTTCGAAAATTTGACTACCGCAAGGGACAACAATGAATATGATGTGGAGGTGGTTCAGGACACGATCCAGCAGCCGTTCTTTGTCGTGGAGTGCCTCAAAGAAAAGAAATGTTGTGATGGGATAGACACGACCAGGTAAGATGGCTGTCTACCTGAGAAATGTTGTGATGGGATAGACACGACCAGGTAAGATGGATGTCTACCTGAGAAATGTTGTGATGGGATAGACACGACCAGGTAAGATGGATGTCTACCTGAGAAATGTTGTGATGTGATAGACACGACCAGGAAAGATGGATGTCTACCTGAGAAATGTTGTGATGGGATAGACACGACCAGATAAAATGGCTGTCTACCTGAGAAATGTTATGATGGGATAGACACGACCAGGTAAGATGTATGTCTACCTGAGAAATGTTGTGATGGGATAGACACAACCAGGTAAGAAGGCTTTCTACCTGAGAAATGTTGTGATGGGATAGACACGTCCAGGTAAGATGGCTTTCTACCGGAGTAATGTTGTGATGGTATAGACACGTTCAGGTAAGATGGCTTTCCAACTGAGCTCAGAATCATTGTGGGCATGTGTTTGTAGGGTGCTTAGACCACAATAAGACATGGGTGAGTCCTGGTCCAATGTTGTAGACCAAATTTAGACACGGATGAATACTGCTCAAATGGTCTAAAATATAGAATGAATTTAGACTCTGGCGAGTCAAGGTTTAAAATAAGTGAGAACCTTGTGAGTGAAAATCTAGCATTGTAAATACCCGAGGATTGTTTCGTAAATCCTAAATTACTGTCAATGATTTTCTTGAGCTGTTTTGGTTTGAAGGGTACTGCTGAATGCAAATGTGTAGTTCTGTAATTTGAGGGCTTCTCCCAGGCCGTTGTCTCCCAGATACTCGCTGAGTTCACTCTAAGGGCCAATTTTTCTAACAGGTACAAGTCTGAGTGCGTGCAGGCCACCTCCAACATAATGGCGCACGTCTTCGTGTCCAAACATCCCAGGGTGACCAAGTTCATCCCCATCCAAGTCAAGACACGGTGCTACTGTCAACTAACTGCGATTGTCAAGATTGTTTAGAGGAATGACTCCAACTGTATTTCGTAAAAAAAAAAGAAGGGTAGATAACTCAAATATTAAATTTACAAACGGTGCATACTTGGCTATAAATTATTTTTAAATACCTTAAAACTGTTCGTTGATTTGGAGTTTTTGTGTGGTTGTGTGCTTGTTTACCTTCGTTGGCTTTGAATTATTTTTATTTTTTTAAAGATATAATTATGTATTATTCTTAGTGTTTGTTGCTGTTAAGAGAGGATGTGCACAAATAAATTTTTAAACACATGACACAAACAGCTAAAGTGAAATTTAAATTTAATATTCCATAAAAACGTTTTCACATGGAAGTCCAAAAGTTATGCTTTACTCTTAAACCCAGACAACATATTTTTATAATTTAAATAATTATTTAAATTCGTTTACCCAAAAATGGACCCATAAACGTTTGTGTAATATACGTTTGTAAATGACTTGAAAGTTGCTCCATGATAAGTTTGATAATGCAAAATAATTCTGAAGCTGCACAAAATCTTTGTGGATTAAAAAAAAAAAATATATATATATATAGAGAGAGAGTCTATATGTAACAAATTCAGCAGCAGATTGTGGGGGGGGGGGGGAANGAATCGAGAATCATTGATTAAAAAAAACATTCATTATGTTAGAAATGATGTTGCTTGGTTTTTTTTATCCCACCGCCAAAAAATGTATCTATGTTGTTGGCATTGCTGTTGGCAACATCACGACACTTAAACTACTGACACGAGATGGCTATCGATTTCTCCATAGAAATCATTAATCAAGTTAAAATAAATTGTAATAGTATTTATAAATGACCTTAATACAGTAATAAAATAAATAATAAGTAATAAGATTTAATGTATTCCAAATATGGACATTTGACAAATACAACACACATAAAAACAACAAACAAACTAAATGGTAAATGAAAGAGAGTAGGCTATAAAAATAGTTTGCTGATTTATGCATTAACAATAATAATTATAATATAATATCACTATTTCTGTTTAAATGTTGGCGTGTGTTACTCTCAGGAAACTGTCAATCACAGTCTACATTTCATTGATCCTAATAACGGTGCTAACACCCCACGAATCGAGGTGTCATGGGAATCTGCATAGGAACGAAATAAACGCCGCAACCGGACTCATCGTCATAGGGAAGACTCATTATATGTACATTATATGTACGAGTACGTGTGGAGAAATCGTGTAAATATGAGGCACGCAGATCCTTTCGATACCATCGTTGATGCCATTATAACATGGGGCCGTACATAAATGACGTCATGGGATCTTGGCCGATGTTTAACCCCCCCCCCCTCGTCCCACATCGTCACAAATGCGTGACCCCTTTTCCCGCGTGGTTAAGGCACGTGACGTCATTCATGGACGGCCCCCATTCTGACTACCGGGATAATGGAACATTAACCATAGCTGATAACATTCATTGTTAATTTAATGTGACGGTTCTAAGAGGTGGTTTTTTAATTTTTTAAATTTTTATTATATTTTGTATTTATTTATTTTTTTTTAATAATAAAAGAGGTTATTGTTCCATGGTCGAATAAAAAACAAGAACCCATGTTGATGGACCTATCATACGTACCACAAAGTAAACAAAGCTTTTTGAATCAATGGCTGAAGATGAGAAAATGCTGAAATGAAATAGCAAACAATCAGAACGAAGAAATGGAGCCTAATTCAAATACTGTACATGAAAAGACCAGCTCTTTTACTATAACAAATATGTGGGGAAAGTAAGTTGGAATTTTCTGCCCCATTTATAGATATAAAAATAAATAAAATAATAAAATATGCTCATCAGTCAGTGTATTTTTCAACAGAAATTAGTACAAGCAAAAGACGCTAATAAATAAGCTCGGCGAATGACGCTCTCCGGGGTCAACCAATCACAGTGTGAAAGAGAATCATTTTATTTCATCATCCACTTCTACCTTCGAGCTTAACTGTAATGAATTCTTATTCCTAAATGTCCGGTATGTAGGATTATTAAGTCTCATTTAAATTTTATTATTATTTTTTTAAAATTATTATTATTATTATTATTTGAAAATAAAAAATTACGAAACTGTAAACGAGAGTTTACCATACTGTTTGCTGGATACACTTAATCATGAACCAGTAAACACATTATATTTACAATTTAAATAATGATGTTGAAGGTATATCAGAATAAATTATCCCTTCTATTTATAGTAACAATTTTGTTTACATTTTTTTTTTCTAGATGTTATGATAGATTTAGATCGAGAACGAGGCAAACCATTTATTATCTCGAGAATGCGTGTTGTTATTATATTAGCAGATAGCTCCTAACACAAAGTAGACAAATGCTGTAAAATTTTTTGTCTTAATAGTTTAACAACTTAGATCCAATCAATGGCACGTTGCTTAAAATTCCAAAGTTTAAAAACATTTAAATTATCGGAAATATTTTCAATTTACTGAAGGCGATATGGCTATTAGCTGGTTCAGAAAGAATGACAAACATGCCAACCATTATTCACATTAAACAAGTAGAAACAAGAAAGAAATAGCAAGAATGACGCCGTAAATCCAGACATATCATATTGGGAATGCCGAGTACATTCCGTGAATACATTTTTTTCCCTTTTGCGGAATAAAGAGTTGGGACTTGATATTAAAATGCCCAAAAAGTTGTGTTGTGTTTCAATATTACCTCTAAACTTTGAATGTTGTTTGGGGGGGGGGGGTGACACAGTGCAGGCATCCATCCGACAATACCGTTATTTGTAATTCTAGCTCATTAAAGAAATTGGACTAACCGATAATCTATTTTTCTATTAATTTTTTTTTTTTAATTCATGCAGTCAAAAAGTAAAAACTGAAAAAAATTCTTCTGCAAGTGATAAACTATTTGATAATAATTGAAATGAATTACATTTTTCATGAAACATAGGCACGAACGATGATTTATCCTAAAATTATTATTTCTTTTTTCAGTAGTTAAAAAAAACGACAAGACCGCATTATATATGAAACAATATTGTTTTGGTGGGATTCGATGACAATTTAGTTGTCTTGGCCGCAAGCCAGAGATTGCGATGACATCAATGTCAGCGGTAGTTTTCACACCGCGAGACTTTGGGCGAAGTTTGTCGACGCTAGGGAGTTGCGTCTGGGCGATCCCATTATAATAAAAGGTCATTGAATAGTGATCGCCGCAGTTGTTTTTTATATACAGTAAAAAAAAATGTCCACTTATACCTAGTGTTGTTTTAGTCCCAGGTCCCATTTTAGTTTAGAGTTTTTATTTCGTTTTGTCTGTAATAATTTTAGTTTTAGTCTAGTTTTAGTTTTAGGCCCAATTTTAGTTTTCGTTTTAGTTTTCGTCGACTAAAACTAAAACACCTGAGTTTTAGTTTTCGTCTTATTCATTTTAGTTTCACTTTTAGTTTTAGTCTTGTAAACACCAATAACTAATAACATCATTGTTCATGACCAATTGTTGAAACAGATTGAAGCATAATAATAGCAGTCACAGAGATGACAGCTCAGTGTACTGAGACTGAGTCCATTCACTCAATTGTCACATTATAAACCACACTATCACATTGTGTTATTTGCCAATGCCATGACTCAATTTTTGACTATGTTGTAGACTAGCAGACTTGCAGTGCATGTACAAAAAACAACAACAACAACTAAAAACGCAATTATAATAAGAAACCAAAAACGTAAGTCAAAATTAAAACAAATGTATTCATTCTAAGACCTAGAACTCTGAACTAACTAAACTAAGTAACAACAGTTCACTTGAAGGGTGAAGACTAAACATCAAAACAAATGACTGTTCAGCTTGAGAAAGACCCGTTTTTCTAGACTCTGATTAGTGCTGTTTCTTTTCCCAGTAGTCAAATCACCACAAAGAGAAAAAATTCTCTC
>MUZC01000669.1:5770-22013 GCA_002072015.1 Radix auricularia | reverse complement strand
AAAAATGATAATAATAAATAAATAAAAATTAAAAATCCAATTTTATCCTACTTTTCTGATTTGAAATCAGCAAGCACAATTAAGATGTCACACTTATTACAATTACAAATCTCTGACCGAAGACATATGAAAAATTTAAAAACAATTATCGAAATAAAACAGTGAGGCATTCTGGACCTCAGGAAGTTGTTCTAGAAAGGCATTTTAATTTTGTCTGCTACTACTAAAGTTATGTACGGTTGCAAATCGCTGTTCGTTTATTTGCCTTGGTGAAGTATTTGCACACATTATTCATATTTGGCTTTCCTTTAGCCATATAATGCCCTTAGAAAATTGAGTTTTTGTTATATTGTAAATACAGACCCATCCACAATGCACCACAGAAATATAAATCATACCATAGCTCACACAAAAATTTGTGGCCTTGTGGAAGTTGGATCAATATAGAGTGATAAAACAGACATACTGTGGAAGCATAGATACATATCTTTAGCTGGTAAACCATCACCCACTTTCCAAAAATTTCTAGAATCAACTGAAAAGTAAGACTTTACCAGCTATAAGTAAAGCATTCCAATTCAAGACCATAGACCTAAAATAATTGTTATAGTAAAAGTTATCACTAGAAACAGCTACTGGAAATTTCATTTACAGAAATCTTTCTTGGAATTTCATACCCAAGAAAATAACTTGTCTCTCGGTAGCTGTGATCCCAAATGGAACATTCTCGCATCTCTATTGATAGGTTTGAAATGAAAAATTAGTTTCAGTTCTTATTGCTGTCTTTGCTTTTTAATGTGTCCTCCATCAAAACTGTGGAATTCCACGTATGTTAAACAGATAGAGAACATACCTAAACACGATCGGAATTTCGACAATCTCTTATGGGTATAACGCATACACTAAATAATCTTACAGGCTACAGGTCCTAATAGAAGCGACATAACATCGCTAATACTTTTGTCGACATGTGTTTAAGTTTAAACGTGATAGTTTGTCGACCGATGGACAAATTTCCCAAATGCGCAATGTAGATCTACGACTGCAAACATTTAGTTTGTCTCTGTTGTGGTTTTGACAGCAATATCAAAAATAGATTTAACACTTGATAAGCCAATTTCTATAAGACTATTAATATTAATTATAATATCAAATGTCAGCTGTTAGAATTTAAATATTGATTAAAATATCGGACAATAAATCAAGAAATAGCGTATTCAGATGCTAATCTTGATTATTTATAGAAATTGTATGAGGATTTTTGTCTATTTAGGACATTCTTAGAAAAGGAGTTTTTAAAAAAGTATTCTAGACGGTTTTAACAACAACATATGGTTTCTACCGCCAACTTTTTATTTTGCTAGCAATTAAAAAATCTGAATTCCAATAAGAAACGATAAACTCTAGGAATCTAGGAATTCTTTTAATATTTTTTATATATAGATTTATATATTCAAAATTCCAACAAAAAAAATAATTTGCGGTAGATTTTGAAAATATTTTGTCAAGACTTCTTTTATGATTACCTTTAAGGATATAAAATATTTACACCAACCGGCATTCCATTTAAGGCTTAAAGAATATAACTCCTACCTATTTAAAATGAAATGAAATTCTTGGCCAACATATATAATTTAGATCTAGTTCTTTTTTTTTTTTCTTACAATTTAATAATTTAGAGCGATTTGAACTAATAATAGCTATTCGACATCATTGACGAAAATTGTATGATTTATGTATTTAATCTTATAAAAAAAGTTTGGCAAAACAATGCATCTATATTACGGTAATCCTTATTTGTATAATTTAATCACTTTAAGAGGGCATAAAAATTTTGGTGTGTTTTGTTAATACGTTGTTTCCATGTAAAACAATCGTCGGGAATTTTAAACATCTGCTACCTGCAAAGCATCAAACTGACCTCAGGAAAACGCGATCGAATGCATGAACAATGGTCAGGGTGAGGGGGAGGGGGGACGTCAATATTGGCATCTGTACGGGTGGCAGAACACGCGCCGCACAGCAGTCATTAAAATTTACGTTTTGTGATCAAAGGTGGATGTTAAAATTCTGTATAGTTGTTTTTTTATCATAACAATGATAACAACTTAATTGTAAAACATTCAGGTGGGAGAAGAGTTGAATGTTGTAGTTTATGCGGATAAAGACTCCTGCATCTGGTCATAGTTCGTCTACAACTAAAACTTAAAAGTTAGTTTTAAACTACAAGCAAGATGGGTTTTTTTGGTAATTTATCAGAAATTTAAAGAAAAATCAAGACTTGGTACGAACTGCAGTGGCCCTGTGAATCAGCTAAACTCCTAGGGTTTATGACACCTGTCAGTGCCATCCAATACATTGCCTTGGTTCCTGCTAAAACATTATTAGCTTAATCCAACGTAAAAATATGAAAAAAAAAATTAATTAATTAATTTTACTTTGAGATTTAGACTTAAAATCGTACCAACCCAAGTAATGACGATAGCAAAAAATCTAAATCTACTACTACTACTACTACTACAACGATATTTGTAGCAAAGCTGGGGTAATCAGCTGGAAGGTATAAACATTTTCAAAGTAAAATGTATGCAAGGAAAAATAATTAAAGCAATCTTCACACAAACTTCAGTTCTGACATGACGGAGAAACAAAAGGTTTCTTTGCTACCAACTGCCCCCCCCCCACCCCCAATGGATTGCCTTTACTATTGACGTCAGAGTCAACCTTTGACGTCAGCCGAGGCGCAACCAATAAAACCTCGAGTTTTGGCGACAAGAGGAGATGTGATCTCGGGGTCTGATGACACTGAAAGCAGATGGAATAACGATTGGAGCCCCTGCCTCTCAAAGAAGAGATGTGATCTCGGGGTCTGATGACACTGAAAGCAGATGGAATAACGATTGAAGACCCTGCCTCTCAAAGAAGAGATGTGATCTCGCGGTCTGATGACACTGAAAGCAGATAGAATAACGATTGGAGCCCCTGCCTCTCAACCACTAAATCCTTGAAGACATACTTCATTTAATCTGTAACGGTAACATCCCCCAACCTTTGCACCGATAATGTTTCTGATGGTACTCCGGCTGGTTTTGTTGTGTGCTTTTATAGCTGACACGGGGTCTGATTCAAGTAAGTGACTGTATATGTTGGAGTCAAATAGATTTTTTAAATTCATTTTTATGTTGGGGAAAAAAAGTAACATTGAAAATAATCTAATAATTACCCAAAACATGACTAGATGGGAACAGCCTTATTTTCTCTAAAAACCCAACTGGTGGTCGGTCGCCATTAGTTGTTTTTTTTTTTTTGNCACACACACACACACACACACACACACACACGCACACACACACACACACACACACACACACACGCACACACACACACACACACACACACACACACACGCACACACACACACACACACACACACACACACACGCACACACACACACACACACACACACACACACGCACACACACACACACACACACACACACACACGCACACACACACACACACACACACACACACACGCACACACACACACACACACACACACACACACGTACACAAGCTCTCTCACACACACAAATAATATTTATAATTTCATTGTGTAGTCTATACTACTCGACACCAGGGCTATGGAAACAAATTTGATTAGTATCTCCTTTTATTCTCTCAAAATTAAAATATAATAAGTAAAATGCCTTTTAAAAATTTGTGTTGATTTACAGCCTCCTTACATATATTTAAAAGTTACGATAATTGTATGTGTGTCCAGTAGCGTAAAAAAAAATTAGTTAAATTTTTCTTCAAATTACACCACTGGGTGGCCACTGTCAGCTTCTTTAAAATATGTAAAGTGCATGTTTGTCACTCACCACACCACATAAAGCTATAACATGACGTCAGTAAGCTGCCACAACCTCTTTGTGATCAACTATAACCCAAATAAAGTGACGTAAATTATAGAAATGAGATTTTGTTGTGATCAATGAAAATGTGTATTTAGCTGACAAAGAAAATAAATTAATAAAAAAATTTTTACATTTTTTTGTAGAGTAAGGCAAAAAACATTATAAAGTTTTCTGTGTCTAATTGTGACATTTCATTCATGTATGAACCGCGTGCCCGGATGCAATCCTTGTCTTACGGTGCGTTTAAAATAAGAATGATTTTTTTTTCTATGTTCCAAAAACTCTAGGCGGGGTCTGGAAATCCATTCCCCAGAAAAGTTTAAGAATTTCCCCAAATGTTCACAGTGTGGAAGACGCCAACATTTATTTTATAGCTTTCTGAATAGAGGCTCTCGTTGTTTATATTCAAAGTCTGAGACGCTTGTTTTAAAATGAATTTTTATACACATTATGTTTGTTCTTTTATGAATTGTTTCTAGACCACGGAGAGATCTCATCCAAGGACCAAGTACAGAATGAAACGAGAGCCCAACCCATTAGCAACAGATCTGTTTATCTACAAGGACGGGCTGTTTATCTACAAGGACGGGCTGTTTCACCAGACATCACGATACGAGACAGCATTCGAAATGCAGGATTTGACTTGGATGAGGTTAACTTCGAAGATTCGTCTCAAGTGAAGGTTAGACTCTGAATATGAAGCGCTAACTAGGATGACGCTGACAGTATGAATAGCTACATTTTATATGGCTTATCGCAATGGATTAGGGGCTAATGGATTTGGCATAATTGAAACCCGTGTTTACAAATTTAGAAAGAAAATAATGTTTTTTTAAAACAAAAAGCACATATTATACATAACTATATATGCTTAAGAAATGTATATTTTTGGAAACTTGTATTGTTTTTAAAATATATTTTAACATTTACCAGAAAATACGTTGAAAACTTGAACAATTTATAATGCAATAAGAAAGAGCTTCCAACACTGGTGCTGAACTTATATATTGTACTAAATTATGAAAATTTCATCGACAAAATGAACATTCTTGTTTATTTAGAAAATTAAAGATTACAAGCGAAACTCAAAGCGCATTCTATTATTCTACTTCCCTTCTGGAATGCTTCGCATTGACCTAATTTCTAAATGATCTACACAAAACATAGCGCGATTAAAATTAACTCATTAATTACAATAATACATAATTTATAACCTATGTTTATAAATAATAATATAAATTGAATACTCATAACAAGAAGCTTTAAAAAATATCTATTTGACTATTCTTCACTGCATGTTGTGCAAAACTAATTTCCCCACCCTACGGCCATATATTCATGTCTTCAACAGAAACGCCAGACATCCAGATACATTTATACCTGTCTCCACTATGTAAGATATGTGAATTTGACTCTTGCCTACGATGAACATGGACGTCGACATGAACTGGTACAGGACAGAATATGGCAGTCGTTCCTGGTCGTGACGTGCCTTCATCCTGGCCAGTCCTGTCGAGGCATCGTCAGTGAGACGTAAGCGGTAGAGGGGTAACTGGTGCCGGATTAACTGGTGCTGGCTTAACTGGTGCTAGATTAACGGGTGCTAGATTAATTTGTGCTGGATTAAATGATGCTAAGTTAAATGATGCTAGATCACCTGGTGCTGCATTAAGCGGTGCTAGATTAACTGGTGTTAGATTATGAGGTGCTAGATTAACTGGTGCTAGATTATGAGGTGCTAGATTAACTGGTGCTAGATAAACTGATGTTAGATTATGAGGTGCTAGATTAACGGGTGCTAGATTATGAGGTGCTAGATTATGAGGTGCTAGATTAACTGGTGCTAGATTATGAGGTGCTAGATTAACTGGTGCTAGATTAACTGATGTTAGATTATGAGGTGCTAGATTAACTGGTGCTAGATTATGAGGTGCTAGATTAATTGGTGCTAGATAAACTGATGTTAGATTATGAGGTGCTAGATTATGAGGTGCTAGATTAACTGGTGCTAGATAAACTGATGTTAGATTATGAGGTGCTAGATTAACGGGTGCTAGATTATGAGGTGCTAGATTATGAGGTGCTAGATTAACTGGTGCTAGATTATGAGGTGCTAGATTAACTGGTGCTAGATAAACTGATGTTAGATTATGAGGTACTAGATTATGATTTTTCGGCATCCTTCCGTCTCGCGAGACGATGGTGCATCACCGTTGGGTTGGGTTGCATTTTCTCGAGTGGCTGTGCAGTCCTATCCTTGAGTGACAGTCTTTGCCACAGTTTTTACACACGAGTTCTGTGCTTCCAAATGTTTTGGCCTTTCTCCTAGCTCTTCTGTCTGCAGCCTCCTCCATTCTTCGCTCCTCGGCTACTATGACGCCCTCTTTGACAACTGTGCGCCACGTAGATCGGTCTTCTGCCTTACACTCCCAGTCACTTGTATGTATTTTGGCTGCTTTCATGTCCCTTTGACAGACATCTTTAAATCGCAAGCGTGGGCGACCTGTTTTCCTCTTTCCTGAAGCAAGTTCACCATATAGGAGGTCCTTCGGGATGCGGCCGGGGCTCATTCTTTTGACATGTCCTAGCCACCTCAGGCGTCTTTCACTAAGAATTGAGAACATGCT
Source organism: Radix auricularia (assembly GCA_002072015.1). NCBI lineage: Eukaryota > Metazoa > Mollusca > Gastropoda > Lymnaeidae > Radix > Radix auricularia. Next base: position 15,465 of record MUZC01000669.1, on the reverse strand, counting down.
TTGGGTATTGGCACGCGTTAGGACCTCACTATTAGGCACTTTGTCTTGCCATTTAATACCAAGGATGCGGCGCAAGCATCTCAAATGGAAGCTGTTAAGCTTACGCTCTTGTGATGTATAAGTGGTCCATGTCTCGCTCCCATATAGTAGTGTACTGATGACACAGGCTCGATAGACGCACAGTTTGGTTTTCTCCGTTAGCTTGGTGTTTTGCCAGACCCGCTTATTTAGTTTAGCCATTGTTGCGGCTGCCTTGCCAATTCTGCTGTTTATTTCTTCTTCAATGGACAGTGTATTGGAGACCTTGGATCCCAAGTAGGTGAAGCTGTCCACAACCTCCAAGTTTTCATTATCGATATTTATGGTAGGAGGAGGTCGAGTGTCTTGGGCCATGATGTTTGTCTTTTTCAAGCTGATTTGCAGACCAAATTCTTTGCAGGCATTGGAGAAGCTTGACACGAGTTGTTGCAAACCAGATTCTGTATGTGCTGTTAGTGCCGCATCATCCGCAAATAGTAGCTCTCGAATTAGGACATCCGTCGTTTTGGTCTTGGCTCGGAGGCGGGCAGTGTTGAAAAGTCCTCCATCAGCTCTGGTATGTAACCAGATTCCCTCACTGCTATCCTTGAATGCGTATCGAAGAAGTACAGAGAAGAATATTGCGAAGAGTGTTGGTGCGAGTACACAACCTTGTTTAACTCCGCTGCTGACAGGGAAGGCCTCTGACTTAGCTCCATCGAACTGCACTGTGCCAAGCATATTTTCATGGAACTGTCTGATGATGGCAAGTAGGTGAGGGGGACATCCAATTTTTGCCAGTATTTGGAATAGCCCGTTGCGACTGACTAAGTCGAAGGCTTTTGTAAGGTCCACAAATGCAATGTATAGTGGCATCTGCTGCTCTCTGCATTTTTCCTGGAGCTGTCGTATGGAGAACACCATGTCTATGGTAGACCGACCGGACCGGAAACCACACTGAGATTCTGGATAGACGCGGGATGCTAGGCTTTGTAAACGTTTTAGTATAACGCGGGCAAAGGTCTTTCCTACAATACTAAGGAGTGAAATGCCGCGATAATTATTGCAATCACTCCTATCACCTTTGTTTTTATATAGTGTCACTATATTTGCATCCTTTAGGTCTTGGGGGATGTAGCCCTGTTCCCAGCAGAGGGACAGAATCTCGTGCAATGGTTGGAGTAAAGCTGTCTTGCCACTCTTTAGAACCTCTGGTGGTATTCCATCATTCCCAGGCGCTTTTCCACAAGCTAGACTGTCAATTGCTTTGCTCAGCTCTTCCTGTGTGGGCACGACATCAAGTTCTTCCATGAGTGGCATATCTGGGATGTCATCTAGAGCGGTGCTGGAGACTGTGGTAACTGTTGAATACAATTCCAGATAATGCTCAACCCACCGTTTTAGCTGTGCTGCCTGGTCTTGAATAATTTCTCCACTTTTGGACTTTAGGGGAGCAGCTTTTGACGTCAAGGGGCCCGTTGCCTTTTTGATGTTTTCGTACATGACTTTTGCATTGCCCATGTCTGCAGCTGATTGTATACTGGAACAGAGCTTAAGCCAGTAGGTATTGACACATTTACGTGCAACCTTTTGGGCAAGTGACTTAGCTGTTTTTAAGGCATGCAAATTGTCGGGTGTAGGCTTTTCCTTGTAAGCCATAAGAGCTTTCCTTTTTGCTTCAGTGACGGGTTTCATCTCGTCCCAATGTTCATCAAACCAGTCCGTGTTTTTGTGAGATTTTTTGCCAAAGGCTTGTATTGCGGATGTATAGATTGTGTCTCTCAGATGCGTCCATTTGGAGTCAATGGTGACGCATGGGGACATCTTTGAGAGACTTTCCTTCACCTTGTCTTTGAACAGCTGCGCTATCGCAGGGTCTTTCATGCAGGAGGTATTGATGCGTGGACTTCCCTTTTTCTTTGTGTGGTACGAGTTTTTCCTCATTATTCGTACTTTGCTGGCGACAAGGGAATGATCCGTGTCACAGTCGGCACTGTGATAGCTGCGAGTGAGTAGGACGCTAGCTAGTTGTGCACGCCTGGTGATAATGAGGTCCAGCTGGTGCCATTGGTGGGATCGAGGGTGTCTCCAAGATACTTGATGTATATCCTTGCACTTGAAGAAAGTGTTGGTCACACACAAGCCTCGTGAGCAGCACAATTCCAGAAGCCTTTGTCCATTTTCATTTAACTTTCCTCTTCCAAATAGTCCAAGGCAGGTGGGCCAGGCTTCGTGGTCGCTCCCCACTCTAGCATTGAAATCTCCTAGGAGATAGATTGCCTCGTCTTTGTGGATGCTGGCTATTGCCTGGTCTAACGCTCCATAGAACTGGTCCTTCTCTTCCGGAGTTGAATAGAGTGTTGGGGCATACACACTAAGAATGTTTGCTGGGCCCGCCGTTGTTCTGAGTCTTAGAGTGAGGATCCTCTCCGTGCCTGATGACGGGGGTTCAATGGATGGTAGAAGAGTGTTTTTAACAGCGAAACCCACACCATGCTGTCTAGGTTCGTCTTTCGGTCTGCCTTGCCAGAAGAAGGTGTAATTGGCCTCTTTGAGTGAACCGTTGTCTGGGAGCCTGGTCTCCTGAAGGCATGCTATGTCAATCTTTAGCCTTTTAAGTTCTCTATCGATTATTCCTGTCTTCCGTGAGTCGTTTATGGACTGCAGATCATCAGTGATGCCGGTACACATAGTCCTCACGTTCCAGCTAGCGATTTGAAGAGCTGGGGTCTTCTTTTTTCTTTTTTGATTATGAGGTGCTAGATTAACTGGTGCTAGATAAACTGATGTTAGATTATGAGGTGCTAGATTAACTGGTGCTAGATTATGAGGTGCTAGATTAACTGGTGCTAGATAAACTGATGTTAGATTATGAGGTGCTAGATTATGAGGTGCTAGATTATGAGGTGCTAGATTAACTGGTGCTAGATTATGAGGTGCTAGATTAACTGGTGCTAGATTATGAGGTGCTAGATTAACTGGTGCTAGATAAACTGATGTTAGATTTTGAGGTGCTAGATTAACTGGTGCTAGATTATGAGGTGCTAGATTAACTGGTGCTAGATAAACTGATGTTAGATTATGAGGTGCTAGATTAACTGGTGCTAGATTAACACGTGTTTGCAGTGGCGTAGCAAGGGGGTGGTGGGGGCGGTACTCATTAGGAGGGCAGCATTTGTAAGCCATTTGCGAGAACCACCCTGTTTCTTTTGAAGGGGGAAAACCAAAGTGAAACAATAATATTTTATATTTATAAATTAACGGATTCGACCAACATTTGCTTGATTAATTAGTGATTGTTCAAACTAACGCTTAACCGTTCAAATTTTTTTAAAATATTGATTTGTTTGGAAAATTAAGCGGCATACGTCACAGATGTGGCTTTTTAAAAGAAAACTGCACAGAAAATAATTTTAAAATCACATCACTGCGTGGCCTATTCATAGGTGCTATTAATATGGCCACGACAGTTTTTTATTGGAATTTAGACATTCCCAGAATGATGCGCTAACAAGTACCCAGATTCTTCTAACAACAGGTATACCTCAACATGTGTGACTGGTTGGTCATCCATCATGGCGCGTGTCTTTGTGAGTAAGACACCAATTAGACACACGAAGTGGATACCCATTCGAGTAGAGACTCACTGCTACTGCCAACTGACGGACATAACTGACAGCTCATGGGGGGAAGGCTGTCGTTAACTAAAATATTTCATTGAACAAAAGATTGCGGCACACAGACACACACACTTGTTGACTTAACATTAACACACACACTTTTTGACTTAACACCCACACTTGTTGACTTTACACACACACTTGTTGACTTAACACCCACACTTGTTGACTTTACACACACACACACTTGTTGACTTTACACTCACACTTGTTGACTTTACACACACAGACTTGTTGACTTTACACTCACACTTGTTGACTTTACACCCACACTTGTTGACTTTACACACACACACTTGTTGAATTTACACTCACACTTGTTGACTTTACACACACACTTGTTGACTTTACACTCACACTTGTTGACTTTACACTCACACTTGTTAACTTTACACACACACTTGTTAACTTTACACACACACACTTGTTGACTTTACACTCACACTTGTTGACTTTACACACACACTTGTTGACTTTACACTCACACTTGTTGACTTTACACCCACACTTGTTGACTTAACACTCACACTTGTTGACTTTACACCCACACTTGTTGACTTAACACACACACTTGTTGACTTAACACACACACTAACGTTTTTATTAAGTTGAGAATTGTTGTCACAAAATTCGATTAGCAGTAACAACTCCCAAATAAGAAACCCAATTAGATCAACTGCAAATAAAACCTGTGATTGATCTAAAATTCAAATAAATAATAAAATTTTATGAATCAAACTAAACACACACTGTTGTTATTACTTTTTGTGTGTTGAATCTTAAGATCATATTAAAACAATATCACCACACAAAAAAGTTTGTCTAACTTATGGTTGCGGGAATGTATTTTCGAGAAGGGAGAAGAAGACCTTTAACTGGGTGCAAGATAATAAATTGCAGAAATCGTCTTTAGAAAAAAGTAGGGCTGCGGAAATTAACGATTAATTTCTCGATTAATCGGTAAAAATTTTTACCGATTAAAATTATTTTAATCGATAAAATAGACATTAAAATTATAGAAACATTTTCAACAATTTTTTCTATTTATGAAACTTTAAAATAAGCAGTTTTTATAAGGAGAATGATATTTTAAGAAATAAACATTGTTTTTACTTAATTAAATAAAAACGAAATTAAAATTCATTGACATTCAAGCGAACTACTTATAATTAAACATAATTATCTCCTAAAAATATAATATTTTTAATTAAATACTTAAGCAATGGGCATTTAATGAAATTTTCAGTTTAATGACGTCATAATCTTATTTTCAGCTTTAATCAAAATTATCGATTAATTATTCGGTAATTTTTCAAAAGTTAGCGATTAAATTTAAATTAATCGATAGCATCCCTAGAAAAAAGATTTGAAATTGAATTACACCTGCTGTTACACAACGACAAACGAGAATAGCCCGATGGTCAACGCTCGGAAAAAGGGGGTGGGTCTACCGTCCATATATTTAATTGATGGACGACTTATTGGAATTTCGTCCAGGACATCACCACACCACAGAAATTTACGCAATGTTATCATTTACTTGTTCATCTATTTAAAACACACAAAAAAATGTGATCCGAAATCTCACGTTTATAAATCATAGTTTGGTAAAGGGATGAGGTCAAAGGTGGCATAATGGTGTAACGAAAAAAAAAGAACCAGACTGCTGAATAAAAAACAACAACATTATAACCCTGGTTGTTGGTTAATGGTTTTTTGGTCCTGTTCATGGATAATCGGTTAATCCTTGTTTGAGATAAATTACATTTTAAATGTTATAATAATTAGTCAGTATAATGTTATCTTTTAAGAACACCCCCGCCCCCCCCCCCCCCCCCCCGCCCAACTTTCTTAAAATGCGCACACAACAATTAATTGAACTATTTATTCAGAGTCAAATGATCCTTAACCGATCTACAGTTGTCTTTATTTAAGCATAAAAACAGTTAATTAAGTGGGTGAATTTAAAACGTTCTAAGAATCAATTCGTTTTAGCAATGCAACTCCAACCGTGCTTAAGTAACCCAATAATACTGCAAAATATTTATAATCTCATGTATCCCTAGTGGAAATAGACAGCCCGAGAGAGATCATACAAAAATAAACTTTGGCTTCCAGACTGTTTATTTCAAAACTGTAATACTGGATGTCATATTATTATTAGTTTTTGGGTGGAGGGTTGTGGGGGGGGGGGGGGGAATTGGGTGGCGGTAAGGGATTCCCTCGATCAGTCACGTGGGATAAAATATCGGAAAGTTTGAGATCTATTTTAAGCATGACTATTCTCAAATACAAACATATGACGTCAGCTTCTATTCTTTAATCTCCACAGCAAAAATGTAAGCTCGCAACGATACAATTAATGTTGTGCATTTGAAGGCGTAATATGCAAAGTGTGTCTGGATTATAAGTTGGTAGTGGCACATCCACGCTCACTTCACTCCATTTTTGACAGCCAAAGAGATTTTTTTTTTTACTTTGGAGTATTAATTACTATTACAAAATTACAATAATTATATAATACAATATAGTACTATACATAAATATATAAATAATATTAGATACGTTCAAAGTTTTAAAAGGGGGGGGGGGTCATACATTTGTGACGATGTGTGACGATGATGAGGGGGTGTTTAAAAAATGAGACTTGACATCAAAACGCAAGACTTAAAATAACAGTTCCACTCAAATATTTGATAGTTTGCAATTTACGTAGACTCTAATGGTGTTTTGTATGGCTTCACGCGTGCTACCATATTAGAGTTAGAGTGCAGGCTCATACTAAATACGTACTGAAATTATTTATTTTTTTTAAAGCCAATAAAAACAAAGTTTTTGACTATAAATCCCTTAGATCTATATACGTGATATAACTTTTAAAGTATGTTCATTATAATACGCATTGTGCGTCAATCCTAAAATCCAAAATTTTAGTTATGTCTCATATATAAAGAATTTATTGTAAAACAGCTACTGCAGCTCAATTTGAGCACGAGAAAGGGGTTATAAAAACAGGTTTAACATAGCGCGCACTGCGAGACATATTAGCAATCAATAGCATTTACACTTACAGATCGGGAATACATTTTTTTTTAATGTCGTCAATATAATACACACCGCACAGCGCAAAGGGAAAGTATTTTTTTTTTAATTGTTTAATATAATAAGAACCGCGACACTTTTGCACAATTAAAATTTTACATAGAAATAAATAGAGATAATCTAAAAATTCCTTAATTTAATTACAGTACATTCCATCGATCTCAATTTTTTATACACCATTCTTATCAACACGAGTCTGCCTGCAAAATTTCAGCTCTTCAGCTTACTAGGAACTATATTGTATTATAATGAACAGTCTTTTAGTTATGTCTCGTATATAAAGGATTTATGGTCAAAAACGTGTTTGTTTTTTTAGAGCTTTTAAAATCCTTTATATTAACTCGTGGTGCCTGCTTGAGCCATTGCATGCTTGCCGAAAACAATTTAGATCGATTTTTAACCCACCTCCTCATAGGCTAGCTGGATAGCTACGACAATGTAAACAATTTTGTTAGTATTGTCTAAAATATATAAAGGATTTATAGTAAAAAACAACAAACAACTTCTACAGTCTGCCTGCTAACTGATAGTTCGATTTGATCAAGGGGGAAGGGTTTTAAAACATGTTTACCATGGTGCGCACCGCAAGACAGATTATCAATTAGACCCTAATAGCATTTACATTTACAGATCGGGAATATATTTTACACAAGTATCGTCAATATAATACGCACCACGACACTCTATCTCAAAAATTAACATGATACATAGAGATAAATAAAATAATATAAAAATTCACTAAGTTAATTACAGTACATTTGATCGATCTGAAATTTTGATGCATCATTTTTATCATCGGCACCAGTCTGCTTGCAAAATTTCAAATCGCTAGCTTACGAGGAAGTGGGTTGAAAATCGATCCAAGCAATCTAGGACTCAACCAGACACCACAATTTAATATAAAGGATTTGAAAAGTAATTTGAAACATGCTAATTTTCAATTAGAAATTACGACTCTTATGGGGGTGTCAAAGATTTGTGACGTCATATTGGAGGGGGGGGGGCTAAGTTTTTTGACAAGGGAGTGGGAAATCGGCCAAAATTGCATGACGACATTTAAAGACGGCTCTTAAGTAAGTACATTTTGCATTTATTACATTGCTGTTATTTGTAAAGTCAGTCCATTGGGCATAAACGATTATTTTGTGTGTTAGGTCGTGTGCTATTTTGTAAATATTTTTTATCCTTTGTCGATTGCTTTGGTAGCTTAACTTTGTGTTATTACTAGAGCTGCTACGGATTAATATTTTTATTCGATTAATCGGAAAAAATAATTGATAAATCTTTTAATTCCGATTAATTATATTTTATGTAACGCATACATAAACCCCGTTAAGTCGTGATTTGTTATTTCGCGAAATTTGTTAAGCCATGGTAATTCTATGGCTCAAATATTTTGTGACTGACTAACAAAGCAAATTCGTACTGCTATACAATAAATAAGGAAGCAACCCCTTTTTGATTACGTAAGCACGCCTAAATAAGTATTAATAATACGAGGGGAAAGTATTTATGTAACAAAAAGCATACAATATTAATAGATTGGAGGAGAAAAATATTAGAAATGTGTCTTAAATTTTAATGGAATTGTAATCAATCAAATGAATTTTAATAGAGGAAACAAATTAACGGTTTATCGAGTAATTAATCGTTAATTTCCACAGGCCTAGTTATTTAACCTATCTTTTACCGATTTCTAAATTAAGGTTATGACCAGGGGTGGATTAAGACTGAACGAGGCCCCTGGCTGCGATTCAAACTGGGGCCCAGTCCAGCTAGCGTCCATTTTCAAGTAAAATAGTGACTTCCAATTGTTCAAATTCCTTCCGAAATCCTTCTGCTGCAAGGCGAATATCACACGGCTGATTTTCGTCAGTTGCCAAACCTTCCAGTGCTGCAATATTCTCATGGTATGATTTATTAAAACAAATTACATCTGACCATCTTGTGTCATACAATGCTTTCAGGTGTTTTTAAGTGTCATCCAACGATGATTAGATATAACAACAAACCAGGCATAAAATTTTTGCAGAAGGCACAAAAAATTCTGGATGCTTTAGGACAAATTTCTGCTGCACTTTTTCCCAACCCAAGTTAAGTAATGAGCTGTGCACGGCACATAATGAGCAACACTGCAACTCTCAAAATTATAGCCCTGACTCTAGTTATACTTACCACTCAAATATGCACCATTGTGGTATGACTGTTCACGGTAATCTTGAATTGGAATGTCATTCTTTTTCAAAAAAATTAAGAATAATTTTGGCATTTACTGATCCAGTACGGGAATACATTGGTAAGAACTTGATGAATCTCTCAACAGGGCCAGATTGTGTAACATATCTGATGATCAATGTTAACTGGTCCACATACGTAATATCTGGCGTGGAGTCTAAGATTCCGAAAAGTACTTTTCAGATTTTATTTCATCAATAATAACAGGAAATACTACCATCTGTTTCATCAACTCTTCACAGATAGTTGATTACCGTGAAGTAAAATCAAAGATTCATACGACGTGTTTATATCAATTTTTCCCTCTTTCCTGCATAAAAGCTATTAGATATTATTACAAACGATGACAATTTCTGATATCTCTCACTCTCCGACATTTTCTCCTGATAAATAGATGAGACTTCATTAATTTATGTATGGTATTTTCAGGGATTCATGCAAACAATTGTGAACCTTTATTATACAATATTATTAATTTTAGGGGCCCCTAAATCATTGGGGGCCCCTGGCTTTAGCCCGTTCAGCCCCCCTCTTAATCCGCAATAGGTTATGACCAGTGATATTTCAGTTCTAAAAATAATTTCAATTCTTATTTTTATTCTATTCGCTGTAATTAATTTCTATTCTTATTCTTATTCAAGTTCTGAAATAATTTCAATT
>MUZC01000668.1:149417-180991 GCA_002072015.1 Radix auricularia | reverse complement strand
GGTAGAATTGGGCGGGAGGTAGAATTGGGCAAAAGGTTGAATTGGGCGAGAGGTAGAATTGGGCGGGGTAGAATTGGGCGGGAGGTAGAAATGGGCGGGTGGTAGAATTGGGCGGGAGGTAGAATTGGACGGGAGGTAGAATTGGGCAAAAGGTTGAATTGGGCGAGAGGTAGAATAGGGCGAGAAGTAGAATTGGGCGGGAGGTAGAATTGGACCTGCTTCTTGAAGTGACAGAGAGAGTGAGTGGTAGAGGCGATTGTTGGAAAAGAGGAAGTGGAGTTTGTAGCACAGCACGGAAGAGGAATGAGTGAGGAGAGGAATGAGTGAGGAGAGGAATGAGTGGGGAGAGGAATGAGTGGGGAGAGGAATGAGTGAGGAGAGGAATGAGTGGGGAGAGGAATGAGTGGGGAGAGGAATGAGAGGGAAGAGGAATGAGTGGGGAACGAAGTGAGAGGGAAGAAGAATGAGTGGGGAACGAAGTGAGAGGGAAGAGAAATGAGTGGGGAACGAAATGAGAGGGAAGAGGAATGAGTGGGGAACGAAATGAGAGGGAAGAGGAATGAGTGGGGAACGAAGTGAGAGGGAAGAGGAAGGAGTGGGAACGAAATGAGAGGGAAGAGGAAGGAGTGGGGAACGAAATGAGAGGGAAGAGGAAGGAGTGGGGAACGAAATGAGAGGGAAGAGATATGAGAAAGAAACATTTGTGAGGAGTAAACAAAGAAACTTCTGGACTACAAAATTTAATCTTAAGAAATGTAAAATGATTAAAAATGTAATAATGTAATGAAAACTTGGCTGTGATCTTGACACCACACTCCCCTTGCCACATTCCCCTTCCCACACTTCCTGGCTAAAGATGTTTTGGTTATGTCAAGTTGGTCACCCGAAACAGAAGAAACTTATTGGCATTATCATTAATCTTATTCGGTCACTGGTCACTGCAAAGTCCAAATTTGACAATAACAATCATGAATGGTGGCCGCAGTTGAAGATTTCTTGTGATTGCGGGCAGTGTCGAGCTTGGTCTGTTGTCTTTCCCCGTACCGATAACATGACGTCACCTTCCGGCGAGCGATAACATTGTGTTGGTAGGACCTATTTGTTGAACTCTCCTGTCACTGGTGTATACAAACATTAGACAGCGCGTAGTTAGTGATGATGGCGTTGGTGTGTGTGGGGGGGGGGTGCAAATTAAACAAAGACAGAGGCAAAGGTTAGGCGTTGTTAATGGTAGGTTTGTTGGGGAGGCGGGAGGTGTGAGGGAAGGTGGTGGTCCGAGGATGGTGGGGCCCAGATTTGTGGCGATCACGACAGTTGTATATATTCATGATGGCATGCTGTTATATAATATCAGTTATTTTCGGGGGTGGGGGGTTGAGGGCGGTTCCAGTGATATGGGGGGAGGGTATTTCCTCATAACGAGGGCCGTAGCAGACAACCATTCTAACTTCACCTTCAGAATACCACAAACAAACTCGAACCATCGTTGGCCCATAAAATCCGTTATTACACAAATTATTCCTGAATTTAAATTTATTTTTTTTACCTTTAAGATATTAAACTAGATTGGCCAGTAATTGTCACTTTAAGCTGGGCGGACGCACAGATGTCTAGCTGAAGCCGTGAAACAGTTAAAAATTACCGCGTAGCAAATTTTGTAAAATATTTCACACAAATGGATGCTGTACAACTTTGTACGCAAGTTTTTTTTCTTTTTTTTTCTCTTTTAAAAAAAAAAAAAATTTGCACGCGGACCAACTGGCCTTAGAGGGAACATTGGCGTCCAGACCTGTAGTAACTGAAAGCCATTTTAAAATAATTAAAAAAAAAAAAAAGAGCCTCATTGAAGCAGTGTGGTTTATTAAAGCTGGCTTAGAAAACTTCCAGTAATCCTGAATAATTAATATCTTTCTTGATTTGTACGCGAACCGCAATGTGAACACAGAAGAGCCGCTGTTTGCCCACCTTTGTATCAAACTGATGCGGGGAAATCAAGGTCCACCTCCGACTAATTCCCAACTCCCGACATGAGAGTATAAAGATATCGTCACTGTCGGTCAAACCTGAATGAAGTTTGGTCCAGTTGCTGACCATGCCATCGTGAGAGATAACTCCGTCTGTCGTCTGTTCTTATCATCATCAGCAGCAGACGACAGAACGAAAAAAAAAAAAGTAATCGCTGGTTCGAGATTACAAAAGTCAAGTTTAGTATGACGCGTGCACATTGGACCGAGGTTAAAGTTTAACTGAAACATGTTTTGTTTTTGTTTTTTTAAGAACCGGACCTGGAACAGCGATTTACGGCAGCCATTTTTAAAGAGAGGGGTGAGACTGGGGGTTTCTCTGACTTCTGTAACATGTTACTTGAAGTCGTTAAAACTTTTTATGACGTTTTATATGGATTCACGCGTGTTACGATATAATATATTAGAGAACAGCCTTACAAAAAATACCTACTAAAATGACAATAAAGTGATTTGAAACATACTCATTTTCAAACAGAAAATACTGCTTTGTGGCTTAATATTGGAAAGGGGGGGGGGTCTAAGTTTTTGTGACGAAGTGTGACGAGCGGGGATGGGGGTTAAAAATTGGCCAAAATCGTGGGACGTCTTTTATGGACGGCTCCAGGTGAAGTGAACAATACTATAAGGAAGGACCCCAAACTGTAAACCAGGGGTTGGCGAACTTGTTGGCCCATTACCACGAAATGTAAAAGTTTATGTCGACGCTACCTACAAAGGCGCGAGGTCCAACCTAAACAACTAGCTGGTTGAGGGAAGCGTTGTAAGCCCCCCCCCCTCCTCATGGACCTAGGGCTAAGCTTTTATTTTCTTTTATAATTCCATTCTTGGATATAAACATTTCACGTTGTACTTCTTGTTCTAAAGATAGAGCCACGTCTTCTGAATTTCTCCACTCATATTTGTTCTCATTCTTACTCGGCGTTCAGTTGATGTCTCCAACACTTCACAAGTTGTTTTTGCTGATATAACAGCGTTTTGTATTAGAATATCTCTCTGTTCCATGAAATGGGTTTGTATTAATTTTTAAAAATGACAGGTTCCCATAAATTGAGATAACATATAAAGGAAAAGATTGCATTGAATTGAGTAAAAATTCCAGCAGTTGATCTCGTTTTACTAGTTACTTCTTCAGTTACTACTGGCTAAGAGTGAGCAGCATGTTTTGGGGCTTACACTTACATTTAAAATGATACACCTTTTAGAGGTGACTTAACTTAGCGGAATAATCACGACTTTAAAAAAACAACTAGTTTTGCCATCATTATTCCACGTCTTCCAAAGTTTGCTTTTTTTTTCTTCTCAATGTGTCAGTCATGCCTACCAGTAGCAACTTATAATGTACGCAATTTTATTATTATTATTATTTTGTTGTTGTTGTAAATATTGACATAAGTGAGTCTAGGCCACCATCATGGCTAAACTTGAAATGTTGTCTTATTTCTAAAACTTATGATGACGTCATTACCTTTACTTTATAAAAAAATGATTTATATGAAGCATTCTTGGAGCTGACGCCTCGTTTTGATAAAAATAGCAACTTTGAACTTGGCAAGCTGTGTGATCGGACGCCTCCCTCATCACACTTCCTGTTTTCCCGATAAGAAATGACGGGCTAATAATATATGACATAATATATTGTCCAAGAATAACATAAAATCATAAGACATACTTTTATCATCTTGCTAAATTTGAAATTTATATCTAAATTTATATTTTTTAAGGACAAAATTCATCAAAAATTAATGAAAGATATGAGTCAATACGTGAATGTAGGTATATTGAGAATGATTGATCTTATCGGCTAATTTTTAATTCTTCGTTAATTTAAGACAGATAATAATAATAGGACTTGCAAATAAAAAAAAAACAATTTCGTAATAATAATTTTACTAAGCTAACAATTTTGAGAACATAGTAATTTGACTGTATTTATGCCTCAAAACATTGTTCCGCTAAAATGTAATCTAAAAATAGAACATTACGAAATGAGCTATGACGTTTTCCGGTTTTAGAAATGAAGAACCCTATACCCACTTCTAACCATTCATCAAATTTGAAAATTAACTTTAAAACGATAAGTTAGCGCCAAGTTAGTCGCAAAGACATAAGCAAAGTGGAATAGAGAGATAGATGCCAATAATTTGACCTTTGACCCCGTAGCTTACACCGCCCTCTCCCCGGGCTACGCATGTCTTCTGTTAGGTAACATTAGGGCGCTCTAGATTGGGAAATATATAACAGTCTTAGGGCGCTTTAGAGTGTTGCCCATCATTTGCCATTCTTCATGTATGTAAGACCCGTTGATACCTTTGTAGTACCTGGCATATAATATAAGGGTTGATATCTTTGTAGTACCTGGCATATAATATAAGGGTTGATATCTTTGTAGTACCTGGCATATAATATAAGGGCCGAATGACTTCCGTGTGGTGGCTATATATAACTGTTGAAAGAGTTGTCTTATCTTCCTTCAATTTTCTCCCCTTTCTCCTAAATATCGCCGAGCCCACGGACCTGGCGAGTGTTCAATATATCTACTCCTTACAAAAAATTTGGCTGAGCTGACGGTCAGCTAAACTCGTTTTTGTTGTTGACATTAGACTATGATGATGTGAGACCTTCTTACCTGGAATAATTTCTTCAGTTTTCTTTATTGTTCCCCACCATAGAATCAAATCAGCAAAGGAAATAATGTCTAGTAGTGCTCATGGCGTCAGTGGTTTTATTTTTATTATTGTTTGGTTTTTTTTTTAATTAAAAAAAAAGAAGAACGAAACAAATTCAAAGAACCTTATCTAAGACAAGCACGTTTCGTTTGTCTCAAATATTTTTTTTTACAAACTCCCTTGCAATTGGGTCGGGGATATAATGTGTTTCGTCTGCACTTATATTTTCTCACGCGCTTGAATTTTTAGTATGCAGGAACAACAACATTGCGAAAGTTTGGTTGTTGTTGTTGTTGTTTGTTTGTTTTTTGTTTTTTTTAATTTAGATAAAAAATGTCAACCAAGTATCCCGCTAGTGTTTCCAATGAACCTTGGCACCATGTCACGTGATCTCAAGTGGCTACTGGATCTACAGGTGCTTGACCTAGAACAGAAAGTATCACGGTTATAGTTAAATCCATGCATTGGACTAAGACAAAGTTTAACACGAATTTGCGACTCCATTTCGTTTATAACACACTGATCCAGCTCAGTAATTTTGAGAGGTCTTGTTGAGTTTTAATTTGGGTACTCGGGTATCTCAGTACTCAGGTATCTCAGTACTCGGGTATCTCAGTACTCGGGTATCTCAGTACTCGGGTATCTCAGTACTCGGGTATCTCAATACTCGGGTATCTCAGTACTCGGTTATCTCAGTACTCGGGTATCTCAGTACTCGGGTATCTCAATACTCGGGTATCTCAATACTCGGGTTTCTCAATACTTGGATATCTCAATACTCAGGTATATTAATACTCGGGTAACTCAATAATCGGGTATCTCAGTACTCAGGTAGATAAATACCCGGATAACGCCATACTCAGGTAGCTCAATACTCGGGTTTCTCAATGCCCCGGTTTCTCATTACCCGGGTATCTCAATACTTGGATAACTCAATACTCGGGTAACTCAATAATCGGGTATCTCAAATCTCACATATTTCAATAATCGGATATCTCAATAATCGTTTTTTTCCCTCAATAATAGGATATCTGAATACTTGGGCACCCTTGGTATTTTGGTACTCGATATTCTGGGTAACAGGTTCAGAGCTGGTCTTAGCTAATTTTAGAACGTCATCTCGTGGATATAAGGGCGTGGGGAGGGGGGTCTGATTGGTCATTGTCTCGTCTTAGGCCGGTTGTTTGTTACACAGAATGCTTCACGGATCGGTCAGCGAATTGGTGCTAAAACTAAGACCATTCAACGTGAGGTCAAATAAAAATAGCCTTGAAACACTTCTAAATATAGACTGCGATGAGGATTAAAATGTGTATTTCAATTTGTTTTTGTGTTACCCATAAAAGTAAACCATATTGGAAGTGACATGGTCAGGTTAGAATAAATCGTATCTCTCTTCATCTCTCTCCGTCTCTGTCTCTCTATAAACACATATTATATTTATTATATATATTCATATTATACATACAGATATATATATATTTATATATATGTGTGTGTGTGTGCGTGTGCGTGTGTGTATATGTGTTTCTATGTATGTAAAAATAAGATTTATTGGAAACCGAACGTAAAAAATAAGATAAACACATAGTTATTATTAGTCATGCGTTGAACAGCTGTTTCCCGACCTCCAAGGTGAAGGTCGGCCAACATGTCTGTCACAATCCCAGCCTTCAGGACCCACCACCCCTCCTCTTTGTAACCGAAATTCTAGCGTATCGGGGAACCCTGACCGATGTCTTGTTCATATTTCTTTTTTTTTTGACAACCGCTTACCCCCCTTGACCTACACTCTTCTACTCTCCAAATTAATTTAAAATTAAAATTTAAACAACAACAACAACAACGAATTCATTGCACAACGTCTTTTTAAAAAAAATACTGGACCCAAGGGGGACCACCGCCTAGCGAGATTTGAGAACCCTTGATCTGAACGATCGGCAGACAGACATGTTGGGTTTTGTCAAGTGACCTTTTGGCCAGGTGACAGTGACCTTGAGGGTCACGTTTTAAATCGGTTACGGTACACGTTGGATAATCTCTCGGACAGTTATAGTGGCGTCACAAACTGGGGGGGAGGGGGTATGCGGGGGTTATAGCCCTCGAGTTAGATCATTGTTGATTTCTTAAATAGTATAAACTGTAGCTGGGAAACAGTTGTGATATTCACACTAAACCACGCCTTCTCATACTCTTTATACCATCATACCCTATGTACCCTTATACCCTTACACCAGTGGTGGCGAACCTTTTCGGGGCCGCGTGCCCTACAATTCAAACCAAAACCCATTTAATAATTATCAAAGGGCCAACACTCCCAATTAAATCCTAAAATGAGGGTTTGGCTAAACTAGTTTGATTTGATAGGAAGTAATATTTTAGTTGCGTGCCGGCTGATGGGGCTCTGCGTGCCGACTTTGGCACGCGTGCCATGGGTTCGCCACCACTGCCTTACCCCATACAAACAAACACGTGGGAAGGAGGACGTAATTATCTTGAATTCCATTAAACATTTTAGGGACCAACCGGAAATCGCTCTGGATATTCGCCCCGGCCGGATATTTCAGAACTATTCGCCTCGGAAAATAGTGCCTACGCAAATAGCCAAATATCTATTTTGTAAAAAATACCTTTAAAAAGACTTTAAAAAAAATAATTGATAAATATCAAGATTAGTATACTTACAGAATTGTAAAAATATAACAAATGTAACCTAATAAATCATAGAAATTGATAATTTGAAATTATAAAGATATAAAGATAATAATCTAATTTTCTACAATAACTTCGTGTTTACTTCTAGCGACTAGCGAGACGCCGCCATATTTACAAATCTCGATGATGTAGGATTGATGACTTGGCTGTACTTTATTGTTAAATCCAACAACCCTTGTACTCGGTTCCGAAAAACCTTTGATCTAACTTTTCGGATTTGGTACAAGGTAGAAAATGCATACCCGGTTGGTCCCTAGAACATTTCCATCAAAGTTTTCAAGTAGCTATAGGTGTATCACTGTGTCACAAGGGAGTTAAGCCCCTTGATCGGTGTGAAATAATGGCCAGGCGCAAAGAGTATAAAGAGAGATTAAAACAAAAATTTTTTAAAAAATATTTTTTAAAAAAACCCCACCAACACACTCATACACACAAACTGAAGAAAGAAAGGAAAAGGATACTCAAATTGATTGTCTTCTATTGCATTCCTATGATGAAAATGTTGATAAAAAATTATTGTTTGTTTAACTTAGTAAATTTAATTATTAAGAGAAATCATCATTATCAGAGTGAAAACAACCATACCTCCCTAAACACCAAGGGTGCCTCCGCCCTAGCATACCTCCCTAAACACCAAGTGTGCCTCCGCCCTGGCATACCTCCCTAAACACCAAAGATGTCTCCTCACTGACATCATACCTCCCGATACACCAAGGGTGCCTCCACCCTGGTATACCTCCCTACACAGGAAGTCTGCCTCCACCCTGGTATACCTCCCTACACAGAAAGTCTGCCTCCACCCTGGTATACCTCCCTACACAGGAAGTCTGCATCCACCCTGGTATACCTCCCTACACAGAAAGTCTGCTTCCACCCTGGCATACCTCCCTACAAACCAAGGGTGCCTCCGCCCTGACATCATACCTCCCTACAAACCAAGGGTGCCTCCACCCTGACATCATACCTCCCTACAAACCAAGGGTGCCTCCACCCTGACATCATACCTCCCTACAAACCAAGGGTGCCTCCGCCCTGACATCATGCCTCCCTACAAACCAAGGGTGCCTCCACCCTGACATACCTCCCTACAAACCAAAGGTGCCTCCGCCCTGACATACCTCCCTACACACCAAGGGTGCCTCCACCCTGGCACACCTCCTTACAAACCAAGGGTGTCTCCACCCTGACATCATACCTCCCTACAAAACCAAAGGTGCCTCCGCCCTGACATACCTCCCTACACACCAAGGGTGCCTCCGCCCTGGCACACCTCCCTACACACCAAGGGTGCCTCCGCCCTGGCTGCCTCCGCCCTGGCACACCTCCCTACACACCAAGGGTGCCTCCGCCCTGGCACACCTCCCTACACACCAAGGGTGCCTCCGCCCTGTGTTATCAAAAATCAAACACAGTCGGAACAGAAAATCAATGACAGGGATTTGTTGTACTGGCGACTTATTTATTTATGACCAAATGAAAAGTTACAAGACACAGTAACATCCAAAAAATGTCAGAACTACATTCGGCATTGACTCAGTGCAGATAAGTTGCGTGACATTGTTACTAGTGGGCAAATCTAGTCCCGGACTCAGGTCAAAGGCAGGTTTAACAAAACAGGATATTGTGGACTTTTGCCCTAACGCGAGACAGACTTGATCATGTTTTAAAACAGTCATAATGTAACATAACAACAAAAAATAACATCAAATCTACAAGTAAACACTTGTGTGTGTAATAAAGTAGATCTAAATACTTAATACTTGTGTTTGGCGCACATCAAATCATGTAAACAACTCTGCGGTGAAGCAATAGAAAATGACAATAAAAGAGGGAAATTTGCCCAATCACTAAGCTTACCAGAAAACCCTTATTACTAACCCTAAACCTAACTACTAACCAAAACCAGTAACACTAACCCTAAATGTGACCTTGGGTTGAATGTTTCTTAATTTGACATATTTAGTTTACACCGGAGATTGCTATGCTTTAGGTTACTAAAATGTAATGAATTTACTGTGCTACTTAATATGTGTTTGCTATGTTGTATAATATGTAATGTACTGTGCTATGTGGCCGTCCATAAATGACGTCACGCGACTTTGGCCGATTTTTATCCCACCCCCTTCTTGTCACACTTTGTCACAAAACTTAGACCCCACTCCAATATGACGTCACAAAGCTTTTACCCAACCCCCTAAAAGCGGTATTTTCTCTTTGAAAATGATCCAGTTTCAAATCAATTTATTGTTATTTTAGTATGTATTTAGGGTAAGTCTGCACTCTATAATCGTAACAAGCGTGAATCCATGTAAAACCTCATAAAATGAATAGTAGGAAATCGAATATTAAAGTGCAACTTTGATTTAAAGTAGCGTGTTTTGACGTGACGTCACAATTCTTGGAAAACCCCCCCCCCACCCCTTGCCACACTTCGTCACAAATGTGGACACCCCCTCACCCTCTTAGGAGCGTGACGTCATTTATGGACAGCTACTATGACGTAATCTGTGTTTTACTTGCTATGTAATATGCATAGCACATTAAATTACAGATTACTAATACTATTAGTAATGTTTATTTTACTGCAGAATCCACTAAAATGTAATTTGTATTTAATGTGCAATGTATTATAATATATAAGCCATATGAATTTGTATTTTTCTGTTGTAATTCGAGATGAATTATGTCTAATTATGTTACCGTGGCTTGCAGTAATGGACAAGAATGTTTCAAAAGTTCGTTAAAATAATAACAACCAATAAGTTATCATACATGTCCACATTAAAGAGGTGCCGTTAGAAGAAATCACAGAATTACACAACGAATCGTCCAGATATTTTTGACCCGATTTTAATAGTGTCGGCGATGTTCTTCGACTCAACAGTCCTCATACTCTCCACAACCTGGTTTCCTCGGGTCCACTCCTAGGTCCTACCCACCTCCCCCCTCCCCATATTTTTGACTGACCCCCTATTGAACACGGCTATTTATAGTGTACGTTAAAGCCCCGAACGACACCTGTTACACGACGGCTTTACATGGCAGCGGATATCGGTCAGAGGTTGGAGGTCCAGGTCCTTTGAGGTGGGGGTGTTTGGAGGGGGGGTGGGGGCTGCCATTATCCTTGTTATCGCCAAGGCCATGACAGAATTTACTGGCGTGACGTCATCTGGAGTCCTTTTTATTCATCTGTTGTTTTTTAAAATAATTTTTTTGACCAGTAGATAGTAGAAAGACATACTGAAAGAAATGCTGATTAAATTCTGAGTCCCATATGAGATGAGGTAAATGCCCAATTTTATAAGCTGGCCCAGCAGGTATCTATTAGTGATTAGACAAGAGTCCAAGTCTTCAACTACAGCCATGGTGAGGTACCAATAAACTGATGTCTTTTAGTCTTTTTCTGACAGGGGGTGTTGTCTAATACATTCCATTATACTTGCATGCCATTGTTTTACTAGATTAAAATGTAGGATATGATTCTCCCCAGTCACTGGACGCCCCACACCCTCCCCTCCCAAATACACACAGAGGTTAGTAGTGGCAGTGGCACTGTTTCAGAGTGAACGTGTTTCAAAATCAACTATCTGTGTTACTTTGACTCTCTATTGCGCATGTTATTCTATGCTTTGTTTCTACAGGATAGAAATACATTGCAATAGTGAATACCTCCACCCTCCCACCTCCCCGTACTTGAGAATTACATGTATACTGAATGTCATAATAATAAACTTCAAGATTTTTGGGACATACGTCCTGACGTAAATTACGTCTAATGATACAAGTCCAGACGTAAATTTCTCTAATGACACAAGTCCTAACATAGATTATGTCCTATGATACAAGTCCTAACATAGATTATGTCCTATGATACAAGTCCTAACATAGATTATGTCCTATGATACAAGTCCTAACATAAGTTATGTCCTATGATACAAGTCCTAACATAGATTTTATGTCCTATTCCTATAATACAAGTCCTAACATAATGATACAAGTCCTGACATAAGTTATGTCCTATGATACAAGTCCTAACATAATGATACAAGTCCTGACATAAGTTATGTCCTATGATACAACTTCCTGCTAGAAGTCAGTCAAGTGATTTGTGTCCTAGCAACAGCAGTGGCAGCACGCATCACTAAGTACCCGACCGAGCAGCAACACACCCAGTTACGTACACACCGTCACATACCCCCAGAGAGACACGATCATCATTCCCCTGTGCTACCAAAGTGTTACCTTGCGGTTTTGTTCGGTGGACACGTCTCCGGTGGTGCTTGTAATTCCTTCAAATCAATTTGTCTGCCTTTAACTTCTTCGCACAGAGTCTACTGCTCATACATCGTTGCATGCGGGGGCGGGGGTGGGGGTGGAGACAAGGATGCATGATAAAGAGACTACAAGATGAGGGGTGGGTAAATTAATTATGTTTGGGGTGGGGGCAGGGTAAAGCAGATAAAAACAGTGGCGTAGCTGGGGAAGGGGGTGTCCAAATTCAAAAGTACCCCGGGCCCCCACTGGTCAAAATGCAGGCGCCCCAAAAGGTCGTCCATAAAGTACGTCACGCTCCAGATGGGGGGAGGGGGTGTAAGAAAATGTGACAGTTTGTGACAAGGGGGAGGGGGCTCCGGCCATGTGTGACCTCACGGTGTTTTATGTTAAATTTTAATTATTTTGTTATTAAAAATATACTTTTGTTCGAAAGTGTGACGTACTTTAGGGGGGGGGGATTTGTGACAGGGGGGGAGAAATTAAAAATGGTCAAAAAATAGCGTGACTTACTTTATGGACGGTCCCAAAGAGGCCAAGCCCCCGGGCCCCCAAATCCTAGCTACGCCACTGGTTCTCAATCTATTACGACTCAATACAAATTGTTGAACCCCTCCTCAGCCTACCGATTATTAAAGAACTTATTTTTTGGAGGACAATGTTCAAAACACTTTTTGTTTCATTGATAGTCTACGTGACAGATAGTGTCGACACTTTTGTTTAGCCCACATCGCCGTGGTCGTTCCGACACGGTGCTTGAAAATCCTAAATGATACAGCTACACGGCGGGTGGGAAAGGGTTGGGGGGGGGTGGGTAATTAAAAAATCAACAGAAGAATCAGATTGAACTGAAATATACCGAATCGGTTCCAAGTTTTTAAAAAAAATATTATATTTATTATTCTTGAGCGCAAATCAAACCCCTTGCTTTAAGACATCGTCGGGGGTAGGCTAATCAAAAAGTATCACCCACTAATTATCTACCCTCATGTGACGCAGCAGCAGATGTCATTCAGAGCAAAGATGCGTGCCATCAGACCCTTTAGTCAAAATAATCACCATGGCTTAAGGCCCATGGCCATGGCCTCTAGTTCCCAGTTTAGACACGCCCATGTATCAAAAAGTTTTGTTATGTTTTAAGTATCTTTTCAGTCCTCACTGACATAGTCTCACGTTGAATATTGGTATAATTGTTTTCTGGACATTCAGCGTCGGTTTCTTTCCGAGTCGCTCTTCACGCCTGCTGCGAGCTGGGTGTATACAACAAAACCGTTTTTTGGTGAATGGAGTCGAAACAGCATCCGTTCCGGTTTAAACCTTTAAAAATGGGTCCTGAAGTTCATTAAAAAATATGGGCCGAAATTTTAATTAAAAAACATGGACCCTAAATTCCCCCCCCCCCCAAAAAAAAAAAACAACAACAACAAAAACAAAACAATATGGGCCCTGGTGCTCACAAACAAACAAGGATCTAAAAAAAATACTGGATGTCGAAGCCTGGGCATGCCTCAAACAACATCGGGGTATCCTAATCCAATTCAACACATCAACTTTCCTTTGTGCAATCTGTAAGTCCTGAAGTTGGTACTTGTATTCAAGTGTCACAAGCCTCTGAACTGCGTGGTCACTCTGGTCAGCACAGCAACTTTACAGAACAATAACATCTCTCCAATAGAAGCCTAATGGGAGTTTGGGAGGGGGGAGGGGGTTCGGCCGCACACGCCTCATTTGTTCGTTATTGTATTGACTCGATGACGTAAAAAAACTGACCGTAAGCTCATTGTTGGGTGTTGACCAGACAAGTCATTGGTTCCCATGGTGATGCTGGACACACGTCACCTATACACAGTGTATCGGCCGGTGTATCACGCACTGCCCATGACGTGTACTTTTAAAGTCCACTGTCAAAGGCGTGGCCAAACAGAACTATTTCACCAGCATGTCCCATAGTGACGTTATACCGGAGGGACTACTTTTTGGCAATTATAATAATGAGGAGGTTCCCCTGACCTAGTTTTTACTGGTTTCAACTGGCAAGGTCTGCCCCTCCCACTTGGCTTTGCTCATCAACATGCTTTGTTGATTATGATATCGAACAATTACATGTCTTTAATTGTCTGCAAGAACACAGTAAAATTATGGAGTAAAGATAAGATTTTTAAAAAATAAAAAAATAAAAATCACAGCGCTAAAACTCCGAAATACCCCCATGTTATTGTGTTTCACAAAGAAACGGTGGACAAAAAATTAACGAACTTTATTATTATATCTTTAATCGGTAGGCCTAATCGGGGCGTTGAACTAGAACCTGTGATAGGGTAATAAGTAATATATATATGGCTTAAACTTGTTATATATATATAAATAAATTTTTAAAAAAATAATAAAAATTAAATAAATAAAATAAAATCCATTGCGTTAAAAAAGAACTTATATTCTATATCCTCAAATAGTAATTCTATGCCATCATGCAACACGTTCCCAATACGTTCCTATAATTTAGACCAAGTCAACACAAGTTTTCAAATTGATACATCATTGTCCTTATTCTTTTTTCTTTATTGGCGTCTAAACGATTTTTCAATATTGACAAATGGCTGTTCCAATGCTGTCCAAATGATGTCCATGTGCTGTCCCAATGCTGCTCTAATGACTTTCCTGTGCTGTTCCAATTCTGTTACAGTGATTTGTGTTCTCCCCACCACCAACCAGCCTCCTTAAACGCTCACGACTCAAGTACTTTTTTGACATGAGGCATTGACAAACCTCCCACCAGACTAAGATTTTGTCTCACCAAACAGTTCACCCTACCCAACTGACATAGTCTTACCATAGCAGTTCACCCTACCCAACTGACTTGGTCTCACCAAACAGTTCAACTTACCCAGCTGACATAGTCTCACCATAACAGTTCACCCTACCCAACTGACTTGGTCTCACCAAACAGTTCACCCTACCCAACTGACTTGGTCTCACCAAACAGTTCACCTTACCCAGCTGACATAGTCTCACAATAACAGTTCACCCTACCCAACTGACTTGGTCTCACCAAACAGTTCACCATACCCAACTGACTTGGTCTCACCAAACAGTTCACCCTACCCAACTGACATAGTCTCACCATAACAGTTCACCCTACCCAACTGACATAGTCTCACCATAACAGTTCACCCTACACAACTGACTTGGTTTCACCAAACAGTTCACCATACCCAACTGACTTGGTCTCACCAAACAGTTCACCCTACCCAACTGACATAGTCTCACCATAACAGTTCACCCTACCCAACTGACATAGTCTCACCATAACAGTTCACCCTACCCAACTGACATGGTCTCACCATAACAGTTCACCCTACCCAACTGATTTGGTCTCACCAAACAGTTCACCCTACCCAACTGACTTGGTCTCACCAAACAGTTCACCCTACCCAACTGACATAGTCTCACCAAACAGTTCACCCTACCCAACTGACTTGTCTATCTATCCAAATGGTCAAATCTGCCACGCAACTCAAAACGCAGTCGTTGAAGCAAATTGGCCAACCAAAAACTCACCAATTCCCTGTCATGTCAAGTCGTTCATTCAGTTGCCCAAAAGTTCAACCTCAGGTTGAAGCCAAGTCACGTGGTCGAACAGCTGAGCCGAGTTAAAATTAAAACCTGGCCGGAGCGCACCCCACCCCACATCGCTTTGTGTCAGGAAATGTGTCATGGTCCAGTTCATGTGCTACCGACGTGGCGGTTGCCGGTGGCACGGGAAGGTGACAGTCATGACGTCAGTGATGTCACTGTGTGTCAATGTGAGCCATGACAGTAGCCGATCACTACCAGATTCATCCGGACATGATTGTGCCGCATCAATTATCAGAAAAGTTATTCTTAGAGGAGATGTTTGTGAAAGAAGCGTAGAATTTGGTCCCATGAATCACTCCATTGCCTGGGAGGTCCTCACAGTGTTTGTCCCATGACCCCACCCTCCCACACTGACTCGGTCTCATTCCTCGAGACCCCCTCTCATGCTAAGCTTACTAAGCTTACATAGCTACAAAGACAATGATGATGAGGCCGTCAAAGGTTGCGAGCTTAAAGTAAAGACCATAATGTAACACAAGGAAATAAAATGTTCTATGATACAACTGCCATAAAATGGTGAAAACGATTGTAATATGATAAAAAGATTATAAAAAATGATTGGGGGGGGGGGGTTGATACACTGAAGATTTAAGTTGATATAATGATAAAAACTATGCTGACGGGAACACGAAGATTTAAAAAATAATAAATTATTACCACGGTGATCCAATTTTTCTTTGTTAGTTATTAAGTTATTACCTTCCTCGGAAGTACCTTAATTTGGTGCCTTTTGAAATTGAGATTAGGAAAAAAATGCAACTTTTTATAGAACTTGCGTAACTAGCCTAATTTAATACATTTTTCTTAAATTGAAAGCCCTAACGACTTAATAGTTGAAGAGCTCATTAAAGAATCCGACACCACTAATCAGAGTTTGAGAATCTCTGCTTCCGACCAAGATTTTGCCTGCAGTGAACTCGGTAAGCAGGTCTTTACGTTTTATTGCTAGGATCAGCGTGCACACTGGTGCGTAACTTTGTTACACATGCGGGGAACCAAAGAAAATCGTTCCTGCACTGTCATCAAGGTCAGCGCGCGACTTTTTTTGCGGAGCACAAACAATTTGTTGACTGCAGCAGCTGGTTCTTTCGAGAGGGTGTGTGGCCCAGCCGACCAATCAGCGAGCGGCTTTTGAGACACACCTCCACCGAGTTCGCGGGGTCAAGGTAAAAATCGACCCAAACTTACCTACCGGATTTTGTAAGGTCGTTGTCTGCCCTGTGACACCTGCAACAGTTATTGGAAATGTCGTAATACTTGTGCAGACAGTAGTGCAGTAGGCAGGCAAGACTTGCGATCAGTTTCATCAAGGTCACTCGATCCGTCTGGAAATTAACTGGCCACTAGGGAGGGTCACTCTCCTTGGGGGAACCATGAAACAAAGTCAGGTAATTCTGTTATATGGGTTTATGTCGAAATGGGTGAGTTAGTGCATCACTTTGGCAAAGTTATATCAAAAGTTTGAATGTACCAATAGGCTCTGACATAACTCAACAAAACTTATAGCCTCAATCAAAACGTTTCTCCCCTTATCCCAATTTTTATCATTCTATCACAACTTATCTATAGGCCCATCACATCTTATCTCAACCCATCACATCTTATCTCAGCCAATCACATATTATCTCACCCCGTCACATCATATCTCACCCCATCACATCTTATCTCACCCCATCACATCTTATCTCACCCCATCACTTCTTATCTCACCCCATCACATCTTATCTCACCCATCACATCTTATCTCACCCCATCACATCTTATCTCATCCCATTACAATAAATTACATCTTATCTCACCCCATCACATCTTATCTCACGCCATCACATCTTATCTCATAATTCCTTTATCTATATATATAGAACGTTAATCCTATACCTATTGGCAGCGATAAAAGAGAGAAAAAACGCCATTAAAACCACGTGACAGTTTATGGAACACATCTAGAGCCATATACAGCAGGTCAACTGACCACCCCACCCCAGACTTGGTTTAGGCCCCCATTTTAGAAAAGGATCCCTACCCCAGTACCATCGCCCCCTATTCTTGCCTTTTTAATTTAGTTTACACACTAATGACTAATGGTCAAGCCACATTTTCTGGACAGTTCCAATGACGTCATTACTGTATTCATTACGGCACAATTGTCACATCGCGTGGCCACACCAATAGGTTGGACTATTAGCTTAATTGTTGTATGGAGAATTAGTGGGTCAAAGCTTGGACAAGACGAAACTAGATTGGACGGAGCTAACTATCGAACATCATTATTTTTGAATCAAGATAGTTATAAGGTTGTTTTTTTTTTTCTTCAAACAAAAGCAAAAATATGTTACCACACAAAACTTCACATAAAGTAAAAATATATTACCACATTAACCCTCACATAAAGTAAAAATATATTACCACATTAACCCTCACATAAAGTAAAAATATATTACCACATTAACCCTCACATAAATTAAAAATATATTACCACATTAACCCTCACATAAAGTAAAAATATATTACCACATTAACCCTCACATAAAGTAAAAATGTATTACCACTGACCACACAAACCCACACGTAAAGTAAAAATATTTTAGCACACAAAGCATCACATGAGGTAAAAATATAATACCACATGAACCCACACATAAAGACACCACACCACACAAACCCACACATAAAGACACCACACCACATTAAATAAAACTCAAAACTTTTAACATAATTACAAGGTACAAGTATTTGGATACAAATTCCGAATTCTAAGAGTCTAGAGCAGTGCAAAGGTGAAACAGCAGCCATTGTTTGTACTTTGGCCCAATTGTCTCCCGCGTTATGGAACTCTTGGTGGGGTAAACATAGAACTAGTCGAGTTTATGTTGGTTGCTCAGCTGATTAGGAAAAACAACAAACAAACAAAAAAAAAATAACAAGAAAGACGAGTCCTCAGATGGGGCTGGCCCAACTTGAGCGTGAGTAATAAAAACAAGTGCACTTGTATCGTGTCACAATCACGCTCATACTTAACACAAACCTTTTGATTTATTTGATGTCTTCGCGTGGCTAGTCAAAGACTCGTGTTTAAATGGACCGCTTGAAACTTATCAGAGGGCTGCTGGTCTAAACAATTTTATTGATTAATGCTACATATCAGTAAAAATGCCCAAAAACTTATGTATACTATGCCCCAGTGAGGCACCCAAGGATATAGTATGATGACCCAAAATTAGGGCTGCGCCAATTATCGATTAATTTCTCGATTAATCGGTAAAAATTTTTTATCGATTAAAATTATTTTAATCGATAAAATTGTGATTAAAATTATTGAAAATCTTGTGAATTATATTAATCATTTATCAATAAATAATAAATTATTAATAATAAAAAAATAGTTGCTTTTTTTAAGGAACAAAATTCTCCATAAAAAACAAGATTTAATAAGTGTAAACTTAAAAAAAAAAGCTGTTTTATAAGGAAAATGATATAAACAATTAAACATTGTTTTTACTTAATTAATAATAACAGAATTCAAATTCATTGACATTATATTGAACTACTTATATCTATATTTAAAAAAATTGAATTGCCTGTTTTTGTTACTTCCATTGAAATTTTTAGTTTAATGACGTCATAATCTTATTTTTGCTTTAATCAAAATTATTGATAAATTATTCGGTAATTTTTCAACAGTTAACGATTAATTTTAAATTAATCGATAACAGCCCTACCCAAAATAAAATAAAATATGAAGGTCCACGTCCCTATGTATGATGAACGTCGGAAAGTAGTTCCCGGATTGTTGTAATTTGACTCAGTTTGGTCAGGGAAGTCTTTGGTTCGAGGTTATCAATAACATGTCGGGCCCGAGGACTTTTTGGTTCGAGGATATTTCAGGGCAAGTTGGGTTCTTGGACCTGTTCTAATAGCGACCTAGTTGTAAGATAAGCAGCGACATTTTGCCTTATCTCTTAGATGATCTGTGGACCCTATCAACAGGGATAATTAAATGCCATTGTGGTTAATGACCAGTCCAATGAGACAGTTAATGTAATCATCATAAGGAAATGTCTTGTCATTGATACTACGTCCACACTGCATCTCCATTACACGTTCCCAGAGAATGCAGCATATTATAATTGATATCATGTATCAATTAAGCCGTGTAACGTGTAATATTGTTTATCCACCTTTTTCAGAAATTGCTGCAGGGTGGGCACGAGACAACGAGACACACCAACAACACAAGGTCGAACATGGTTTAATTTATTTAATTCAAAGTTCAAATAATCCAAATAACCTTCCTTATTAAAACTAGACTTAGACTTGGAGAGGTATGAGGAGGTATACACCAGAGAAAGAGAGGTATGAACCAGAGAAAGAGAGAGGTATGAACCAGAGAAAGAGAGGTATGAACCAGAGAAAGAGAGGTATGAACCAGAGAAAGAGAGGTATGAACCAGAGAAAGAGAGGTATAAACCAGAGAAAGAGAGGTATGAACCAGAGAAAGAGAGGCATGAACCAGAGAAAGAGAGGTATAAACCAGAGAAAGAGAGGTATAAACCAGAGAAAGAGAGGTATGAACCAGAGAAAGAGAGGCATGAACCAGAGAAAGAGAGGCATGAACCAGAGAAAGAGAGGTAAGAACCAGAGAAAGAGAGGCATGAACCAGAGAAAGAGAGGTATGAACCAGAGAAAGAGAGGTATGAACCAGAGAAAGAGAGGTATGAACCAGAGAAAGAGAGGTAAGAACCAGAGAAAGAGGGGTATGAACCAGAGAAAGAGAGGTATGAACCAGAGAAAGAGAGGCATGAACCAGAGAAAGAGAGGCATGAACCAGAGAAAGAGGGGTATGAACCAGAGAAAGAGAGGTATGAACCAGAGAAAGAGAGGTATGAACCAGAGAAAGAGAGGTATGAACCAGAGAAAGAGAGGTAAGAACCAGAGAAAGAGAGATAAGAACCAGAGAAAGAGAGGTATGAAACAGAGAAATAGAGGCATGAACCAGAGAAAGAGAGGTATGAACCAGAGAAAGAGGGGTATGAACCAGAGAAAGAGAGGTGTGAACCAGAGAAAGAGAGGTATGAACCAGAAAATGCTGATCAAACAAAGGATATCTGCCCTCTATTGGTTTTACGAAGGGTCAACCATTTTGAGCGAGTAATTATTTTTATGCAATGTTAGCAGTTATCACATTAATGTTATTGTTAAATATTGTTTAAAGAGTTACAATTCTCCACATTAGAAGCACGATCTGAGTGGTGCTACATAATTCATAATACCCCCACCCCCCACCCATTATTTTCTCCGCTACCTCAAGCTTAACCCAATAACACGAACAGGTAAGTCGGTAATAGGCAGACTCTACTCTGTATTGTGTGTGGGGGGTGCAGGTGGAGGAGACAACTGAATGGAACCCTCCCCTCCCCTCTCACATTGCCCTATATCTATGTTTTCGCCCAATAGACCACAGGACAACAAACAAGTTGTTTTTTTTAAAAGAAATCTTCCATCACCGTTCGGGTATCGAACTAATGCGCCCCAAATCAATAGTGGAATTTTTTTTTTTTAAACTGAAATTATCATTATAATACCGGCCACTGACAGAATCTCAAAGAAGGAATATTTAAACAAAAAATAAACATTATTAATTGTTACTCTGCATTATTATTGTTTGTTGTTGTTTGTTTATTTTTACTTGAAGGCTATTCATACTCTACAAAATAACATTAGCCTGATTCTTAAAAGAAAACATTCATACTTATAGTCTACCACTCTATACTACACCAGACATAAAAAACAACCTCATGTATGTCCTCAATCACATACAATCGTTGTGTGGGGGTAAAGTGGAGGGGGGATAGTTGACCAAATCAGAAATGTTCGTGGTGATGCTTGCGTTATTGTAACCTATGCCTTGTTCAATTGCTACTTTTATCATATCCTTTTAATTGAATTCGTACTAGCTGAATGTTTGGATGACTTAACCCCACTATGTGCGAACCAGTTTAATATTAATTGAATGTTTGAATCTAACGCTTTCCGCATCCCCCCCCCCCCACACACACACACACACTTCATGCATTCTTTTACTTTTACTCCCACAAAGAAAAGCAAACCAAATAAAAATAATAATAACAAAAATATTAGGATATTAGACGCATTTAGTTAATTCTAATAATTTCAAAAAGGGGGGGGGGGTAGAAGAAATAATACAGTTTTGAAAAGGATAAAAATGACATGACAAAAAATATATAAATTTGAAATTAAGTGCTAAGACTAAGATCGATATAATAAAAATAGCAACTTAAAACGACCTTGGAGTACAACCTCGGCTGTTGTAAGGGGCGGGCGAGGAGTGGTCACACAAGCTTTTACTTAACGTTACAGTGGCGACATGGACAAAGGGGAGGGTTCAGTTCGAACTGGTTACGGCCCGCTGCGGACAACTCCGGTTCGTAGTCCAAATCTACAAGCCTGCCCAGATTGATGCTATTTTTAGCCAGCCAATCACAAGAGGAACTTTAGAAAATATCCCTCCGCGGGGTAGGTGGGAGGAACAACCTGCGAGGGTTATAAATTAAGTGGTAAAATGAATTATTTCACTATATGAAAGTTTTAAGCCAGGAGTTAACAAGACAAACATATCTATCGACTTTTATAGAATATCTACATACTCAATGCCTGAAACAAACGCCATTGAAAACAAGGACATGGAGGACGAGTAAGTGATATTTTACAAATTATGTTTGTTTAAAATATGTAATTTTATAAGTTATGTTATTTAAATTAAAGTTATTTTCATTTCTTAAATGAGAATGCCATCTGTATATGAATATATTTTTTCAACAACTTTAATCACAGACTGCTTACAGAAATTAAATGTAATCTTGGTTTAAAGTTTAAATGAAATTTTCAGCGAAATCGTTTGCGCCTTGAGCATGTCAATGTGCCATATAAATTTTTAAAGATAATGAAAAACACTAACTTAATACCGTAATTTAAGTGTTTTAATTTATTTATTAGTAATAGTAATATCTTATAGATTTATAAATAAACTGTATGTGTAAATATGTACGTTTATTAAATAAACTACAGAGAAACCGTTAAGCCTTTTCTTTCCCTTTGTTAACGAGTTGCGTTCACACTTGACAACTCGGGCGAGGTCATACGCGTCATAAAAACAGATCACAAAAATATTTTTGTGAACTTCAATTATCCTGACACACGCTAATACGCCCTATGTGCGCATTTTGCCAAAGGAACAGTTAAAAGTCTAAGTAAATCAATAAAAATAACAAACTAAAAATAAAAGTGCCATTATTGGCTGAGGCTTAAATTTACTATCCAATGAAACAATTCTAAATAAGGACGAACGGATCGCAGCTGATAAGTCCGCCAGGGGAAAAGTATGCAATAAGTAATGTTCAAAATGTATATTACTCATCTCTTTAAATATTGTCTCAATGATTATTCTAGAGCAGAAACTAATATATCGCCGTGACTTAATATTAAATTTTGAGTATACGTTGAAATTTTAGTTGCAAAACATACGGCGGAATAATTCAAATTTTTAGAAATTTTAAGGAACCTCCACTAGCGGTGTTGGATGCTGGGTGGTGGAATAGAAATAGGCCTGCACGCGGTTTTATCCGCATTATTTTACACAAAGATCTCTCCCGCTAAATCGCAACTCACGAGTTTGTCATAGTGTCATTTAAGCTGTTTGAAAATGGTTTGGCTTCTACGAGTGGCAAGGTAAATAATTTCTGTTCCAGCTTCGCCTTAAGACGCTGTATTTATTTTCTGGGTATAAATTGTATAAAACCAATCGTATCCAAGTTGGCAAGTTCTTTTTCCTTGCCACGCCTACCACTGTGGACTTTTAATAAATGGTGGCTAAATCCATCAATAATAGCATACTATTTTAACAGGTTCATATTCATAGATCTACGTCCCAAATTAATATACAACCCTTAGAATTAATTAGACCTAGCTAAGTGTGTGTACTATGACAATATATTTGTTACTATGTCGGTTAATTAAAAAAAAATAATTGAAAATTTTTAATCATGACTTGAGTAATTGAGTGACAGCTGACAAAGTGTACGGAAGTAGAGTCAGAGTGCATACGCTGATGAACTCAACTGAATGAACGTTTGACGATAGCTTTAATTAATTGTGGTATTTCGTCTATGTGTAGTGTGTTCTTCGTGCAATTCATATTGTGCATTAGTTATACTTTTTCAGGCTCAGTTGGAATTATTATTCATTTTTAGTTTAGACTGAATTAAAATTGTGAATATTTCAGTGTTTAGTTAGTGAAATTTGAATTACGGCATGGGTGCGTTAGCCTATGCTAACTATGCGTCAGTCGTCAGTGATTTCAGTTAAATATTTTGCAAATTTTCTTAAGGAAAAATTTGTAGTTTTTTTTTTTTAAATTGAAAACCTTTTCTATTAAATTAAAGCTATTTATGTCCAACGTTTAATTTCTTTATTAAACTTGTTTAACTCATTTCAGTTTAAAATTATTATTATTATTTTTTTTGCAATGGCAATGGTCATGGTTAAAATTGTCATCATTTTAATTTTAAGTTTGTTAAGTTTAGAGATTGATTTGAGCCCTTATCTTGTTTGCAACGTGGCTGACTCCCCACCTAGGTCAAGTCAACGATCTGTTACAATAGCCTTACGGATACTTTCCTTTCAAAAAAATAAAGTCAATACCTGTCACGAGACCTATTTCTTTTGAAAAAGGATTGTTGATTACATGACATAATACATACCCATTGTTTGTTTTGACTAATGATTTGATATCAGTTTGTATCTTGAATAAGAATAAGGGGAATAAGAGCATATGTGTAAAATATTAAGCTTAGGTCCATTCATTCAGATTCAGTGTCAAAACATATTTAATGTCACAATGACCTTGTAACATATAGACCATGGTGTTTTTTAATGATAAAAGAAAAAGAAGTCTGTGAATGGATAGTTATTCATATTCATTCACCAACTTTATTCTTTGAAAAAAATATAGACAAAATAATACATTAATGATAAATAGATATAACACTGTTACATAGTCAATTTAAAAGGGGGAAATAACTTGCCTAAGTACAAACTTCAATCATTATAATTAATTATTTTAAAATTTGTATTAAATTTTGACAGATTTTTGGATTTATTTGATTGCATTAGCCTGTTTGAATAAGTGAAATCAATTGTATACATTTATTCTTTCATTTTTCTTTCACTTTAGTTTATCCTCCAAGATTCTGAAAAATGCCGCTGATCAAATTGGAAGATCAAATCTCATTCAGTCAGCTCCATTGTCAACCACAAACACAGTCTTCGACCATTCCCGTAATGCAAGGGTCATATATGGTGACATCAACGATCTGCCAAATAGAGTGCGTCACTATGTGGAAGAGAATATCCGTCTCTGCAAGCCAGAAACTGTCCACATATGTGATGGTTCCGATCGGGAAAATGACCTGCTGACATATATTCTACAGAAAGATGGCATCTTAAAAAAATTGCCAAAGTATACCAATTGGTGAGTGATAATTCTGTGCCTGAAAATTGCATGACTTGTCAACTCACTCAATCAAACACATTTTTTTTTTTTGGTACTTCAACCCACATATTATCATGTGGTTTCATAGCAAATCAGATGCATTCTGCTTTTTCCATTCCTAACAATTAAATAAAATATGGCTACTAACTGTGGTCACTTTTTATCTGCATCAATTTCAACTGTGTCTTAAAACTCCATCACCAGCTGGCTGGCCAGGACAGATCCCGCAGATGTTGCCAGAGTGGAGAGATTGACCTACATCTCAACAGAAATTCAACGTGACACCGTCCCAATCCCAAAATATGGTGCCAAGAGTCAGCTGGGAAATTGGATGGCTCCAGATGACATGGATAATGAGCTAAACATGAGATTCCCCGATTGTATGAAAGGTATGTTAATTACACATTTATAAATATTTTTTGTAAAAATAAATTTTTAAAAATGTATATTTATGTTAAAAAATTATATAAATTTCATCACCAATAACTCCCCGACCATTTAGTTCTTGAAATTTTCCATTTAATATACAATTTTTTTAATGGATAAATTTGTTTATTTTCAGGTAGAACAATGTTCGTGATACCATTCAGTATGGGCCCAATTGGATCACCACTGTCCAAGATTGGCATCCAGCTGACAGACTCGGCCTATGTCGTGGCCAGCATGAGAATCATGACACGGATGGGCACCGCAGTACTCAAAGCCTTGAACGATAACAGTTTTGTCAAGTGCCTTCACTCGGTCGGAAGACCTTTACCCTTAACCGGTAAGCTAACTCATCTCGAGACTCATGTTGATAATTATCTCTTTATACGCAGCGTACTCTTATTTTAAAAGGAAATTTTCTGACGAAGATTAACAATGAAATATATTTAAGCATTATGCAATTAAAAACTGATGCCTGAATTTCCCGTTTTCATATTTAAAATAATTTCTATTACTAATTAGACACTAATGTTTTTCTTTTGTAGCACAAATCCACAACAACTGGCCTTGCTACCCAAAGATGACTTTAGTCGCCCACTTGCCACAAAGAAATGAAATTTGCTCGTTTGGCAGTGGCTATGGTGGGAATTCCCTGCTGGGCAAAAAATGCTTTGCTCTTCGGATTGGTTCTATTCTGGGAAATCGCGAAGGCTGGTTAGCAGAACACATGCTGGTGAGCAATCCTTTATTTTTTAAATAGCATCAAATATTTTTCCTAAAAATAGCCAAAAAAGTTATTCACACGCAAAGACGAGGTTATTGCAGGTGTGATTTAAAGAAATGTTCCTAACCCAGTGACAATGTATTTAGTTTAAAACTTTTTTGCTGTCCAGATTTTGGGGATAGAAAACATGACTACTGGTGACAAACGCTACATCGCTGCAGCCTTCCCAAGTGCCTGTGGCAAGACCAACTTGGCAATGATGACTCCTTCCCTCAGCAACTACAAGGTGACTTGTGTTGGTGATGACATCGCGTGGATGAGATTCGACGAAAAAGGAAGACTCCGTGCCATCAACCCCGAAGCCGGGTTCTTTGGTGTTGCGCCAGGTTTGTTAAACATTGAATTTTTATAAACTCCGGCCATTCCGGAACTTTCGCTGTGAAAGGATAACTCTTGGAGATTTAACTTTCATAGCCTTTATGGCACATAGAAATATTGCATTTAATAATTAATATTCTTTTTCAAATAAACTTTGAACTTTAAATTTAACTTTGACATATTCATACTGATTCAATTTTATGAATCATCCTATAGCATACAATGTTTTTGGTCAAGAACTTAAATGTTATATATATAAATAATTTTTGTTATCAGGTACATCAACAAAGACAAACCCCATTGCCATGGAAACCATAAAAGCCAACACAATATTCACCAATGTGGCAGAGACCAGTGATGGAGGGGTGTTCTGGGAAGGATTAGAGAAGGAAATAGATGGGAATGTGAAGATCAAATCATGGCTCGGTGATGAAGACTGGAAGAAAGAAGAGTCTGACAGAACAGCAGCTCACCCCAACTCCAGGTTGGTTTCTAAATTATTATTTTATAAGATTAATTAAAAAGATTTTACATTAAACTAGTAATTATTTTGTCTTATTTGTTTGATCAGCTTCGAATGTAAATAAGTTTTGAATTTTAATAAAGATAAATGGGTTAGATTTAAAAAAAAAAAAAAAATCAAATTTCACACGCTTTTCAGTACTGCATTTCTTCATGTGAATTTTTTTTTTTTGGTGATTAATCAAATTATTTTTTTATCTTAGTTTTTTTTCCTTCTGAATTAATCTTAAGACCCCTACATCTTCATATATATTTTCAAAATAGATTATTTCTGTATCTAAAAATACTTGCATTAAAAACAAAAAGTAAACTCACCAACCAATACAAAGAGGGGTTGGTGAAAGAAAAATATTTTCCTATTCCATTGTAATTTAATTAATTGTTTTGGTCACTGGATTTTTTCTTTTAGTTTTGTATATGTCACTGTTGTACATCAAAATTTCTAAATGTGGTTTTACACTGTAGCAGTTTGTGGGGTAACTCCTTTCCTTTTTGTTGCTTATAATAAAATATGTTATTATTGCCAGATTCTGCACACCAGCTACACAGTGCCCCATCATGGACCCAGCATGGGAAGACCCCCAGGGAGTTCCCATTGATGCCATTATTTTTGGGGGTCGGCGACCAACAGGGGTACCTCTGGTCTACGAAGCTTTTAACTGGCAGCACGGTGTATTTGTTGGGGCCTCTATGAGATCTGAATCAACAGCAGCTGCCGAGCACATATGTAAGTCAACGACTTCTTTCTTTTCATTGTAAATCACACTTTTAAGAAGTTTTTATTCAACAAAACTGAGTAAATATTAAATTTAAATAACTTTTATGTAATGCACTTTAAGTCCAATTAACTTGAATATGTAACTTGACTTTTATTGGTTTTTTTTGTTGTTTTTTTTTCTAAATACAGCCAAGCAGATAATGCATGATCCATTTGCCATGCGTCCTTTCTTTGGCTATAACTTTGGGGACTACCTCAAGCATTGGCTGAGCTTTGGCCAGAGAGAAGGCTTGACGCTGCCCAAGATCTTTCATGTCAACTGGTTCAGGAAGGGGCCCAACAACAACTTCCTGTGGCCAGGTTTCGGAGAGAATTCAAGGGTTTTGGACTGGATTGTCCGAAGGTGCAACAATGAAGACATTGCCAAAAAATCTGCCATTGGACTGGTTCCAAAGTTTGATTCGCTCAACATCGATGGCCTTGAGGAGGAAGTGGACTTTGACGAGCTGTTCAGTCTGCCCCGGGAGTTCTGGGAGAATGAGGTCAATGCCATCTACAAGTATTTTGATGAGCAGGTCAACGAGGACCTTCCCAAAGAAATAATGGCAGAGCTCAGAAGCTTGGAGCAAAGGATTCAGACAGAGCTCTAAAAAGTTTGCTCCATGTGATTCTTTTGGCTCGATTGATGTTGTTGTTTCAAGAAGTCTCTAAAACTGACATTTATACAAATGAGATTAGTTTGGTTTTTTTTTTTTTTAAATTTTATTTGTAAATGATGAAATGTTGATGTAATTTTTATGTCTTTAAATGGATATGCGTTTAAAAAAAAAAAGTTTTATCAACAAATAACTCTTGCGATGTTTTGATGACTATGATACCAAGGTTTGGTGTCCATTTACTACATATCATATATCACTAAATGTGCGTCAAATGTTATCTCTGCACTTTTTCAAGTACTGGTTTATGTTTTATACAACCATTTACAGTATGATTAGTAAAACCGTTCCAACTATTTGTTCATCAAAGCTGTGATATGTTGTTATAAATCACAAGTGCACATCAAATAGATTAACTTTTCATTCCTTTTTTTTTTTTGCTTTCGGACCAGAGCTGCCAATAAAATATTTTTTATCTCAGAAACATTGTTGGTATTGTGAGATATTGTTAGCTGTTAAATTAAGTATTGATAAATTCTGTTAGCTGAGATAAAATGTTGGAGACTACATGTCTTTCTTACCAACTGGTTTTTTGTCTTTGTGTTTCAAATGAAGTGTCCCTTTTTTAAGTTATGATCGATTCCACATTTATCTTTTCATGCACTACACTTTTGTAAAAAATGTGTAGTCTGCACACAGATTGGGCTATCAATCAGGATCTCCACACAATCATCATGAAACAAACTGATTATAATATTGATTTTTCTTTTTTTCCCCCATATTACGACTGCCAATAACTTTAATGTCATGCAACGAAGTGTTTCATATAATAACTCATGACTTGCTAACATTAAATTTTTTTGAACTTGTTTGCAACTCTGTTTGAGTCTAAATGTTGTGTTTTTATTTTTAAACTCACAAATTTATAAGGAATCCATAATTGTGTCATCTATTTTATGCTCAATATATTATGTCAATTGATTGGAGTTATCTATCTAAAGCTGTGCTACAGTTTATATTAAACTACAGCAGCTGAAATCTGTCATTGAATACATTTTCATACATATATACTTTAAATCTAGTTTTAGGAAAAGTTGTTTTACTGAAACTGGAATCACTTAAGATTGTGACATTTCCCTGATTACCAAAGAGTCATTCATCTCTGTCAGCTTCATCATGATTTTCACATGGCTTCACAGCCGGAGATA
This sequence comes from Radix auricularia, assembly GCA_002072015.1. Taxonomy (NCBI): domain Eukaryota; kingdom Metazoa; phylum Mollusca; class Gastropoda; family Lymnaeidae; genus Radix; species Radix auricularia. The sequence continues at coordinate 151,475 of MUZC01000668.1, read as the reverse complement.
ATCATTGCACTTGTCTTTACTGGCAGTGATATCGTTGCACATGTCTTTACTGGCGGTGATATCATTGCACATGTCTTTACTGGCGGTGATATCATTGCACATGTCTTTATTGGCGGTGATATCATTGCACATGTTTTTACTGGCAGTGATATCATTGCACTTGTCTTTACTGGCAGTGATATCATTGCACATGTCTTTATTGGCGGTGATATCATTGCACATGTCTTTACTGGCGGTGATATCATTGCACATGTCTTTACTGGCAGTGATATCATTGCACATGTCTTTACTGGCAGTGATATCATTGCACATGTCTTTACTGGTGGTGATATCATTGCACATGTCTTTACTGGCAGTGATATCATTGCACATGTCTTTACTGGCAGTGATGTCACTGAAGATTTTTTAACTTTTAACTTTTGTTCTAATCTGTGTATGATTGTATTTACTCTAACTGTAATAACAGGTAACATCTTTTTTTTTTGTTATATAATGTAAAGCAGCTATTAGAAAGGCTTGCCATTTATATGTAAATACTTGTACATTTTGTCTCATAGTTTAATAAAACCATTCTGGTGACCATGTTAAAAATAAATGGTATGGCACCTTTGTTCTTTGTTACCTGTTCAGTGAGACCTCATCTATATGTAAGTCTGTCCCTAGAAAAATGTTGCTTGTAAATATAAAGATTTGTGTACATACATTTTGGAGGTTTATCTTTTTGTTGCCTACATAAATGAATATATATCATAATGTTTATAGGGGGACTTTACACATGAAATATATTTTTTTTTAACATCAAAAGAGATAATAAAAAATATATTTACAATAAATTTGTGTTTATTAATTTTTATTTTAAAAGGTTAAGTTAAATGGGATTGTATTTACAGATTTTTAAGTAGGTGTTTGTTTTTAAAGACTTAAGGGAGAGTACTTGGTGTTTGTTTTTAAAGACTTAAGGGAGAGTACTTTGGTGTTTGTTTTTAAAGACTTTAGGGAGAGTCCTTAGGTGTTTGTTTTTAAAGACTTTATTTATGTTCAGTGGTCCTCAGCTACCGTTACTATTCTCTTATAAAATGGGTGCTTACGATGCAGACTCTCCCCTTTCGGACCCTTTATTAAACAAACCATTTTCGACACCCTGCTTGCCAGACCGATGCACCTATTTTTGGTATTCTTTTGATTGATACTCTTACAGTTGCTGTCTTTTCAGGCTCTATAACCAGAATATTGTGTAAATTCATTTTCAATAACAAATCTTATTTTATTTGACGTGCGAACATACGAGCAAACATCTTTTTTGCCGAATAAATTAATTCCGACTATTTTTTAAAATCCTCAATATTAACTTGTGGTTTCTGAGCCGTGCGAGCGTGCCGAAAAAACTTTTAAATCGATTTTTAATCAATTTCCTCGTTAGCTAGCGATCTGAAATTTTGCAGGCAGACTCGCGCCGATGATAAAAATTAGGTATCAAAGTTTCAGATAAATCGAATGTACTGTAATTGAATTATTGAGTTTTAAAAATTATTTTATTTATCTATATGAATCATGTTAATTTTTTAGATAGAGTGTCGTGGTTCGTATACTGTTCAACAACCTTTCCTGTCGCGCGATAAGGTGCGCATTACATTGACAATACTTTTTAAAAATATATTCACGATCGGTGCGCATTATATTAAACACGTTTTACGAGACATAACTTGAATTTTGTATTTTCGGATTGTTTTGCCCTGCGTATTATAATGAACATCCTTATAGATCTAGTTGTGTCTCATATAAATATAAAGGATTTATAATTTATAGTGAAAATCTTGTTTTTTTAACTTTTTAAAATTTTATTTAACAGTTTCAAATCACAATCAAACATAAATGATATATCATGACATATTCGTTGGTGTAAGTGCAACAGAGCTAAGATACTCTATTAAATTAAATGTTTAAAAAATTAAATGAAGAATATATAGATCTATATAAATTCAAGTAGAATCTAGTAAAAATTAATAACCGATTGTTATATTACTAGTGTATTACCCGTAAAAAAAGATGGAAGTTTTC
>MUZC01000668.1:68258-125428 GCA_002072015.1 Radix auricularia | reverse complement strand
ACAAGTCTTGGACACACTCATCTAGACAAGTCTTTGACACACTCATCTAGACAAGTCTTTGACACACTCATCTAGACAAGTCTTTGACTCACTCATCTAGACATGTCTTGGACACACAAATCTTGACTAGTCTTGGACACACTCATCTAAAAAAGTCTTGGACACACTCATCTAGACAAGTCTTGGACACACTCATCTAAAAAAGTCTTGGATACACTCATCTAGACAAGTTTTGGACACACTCATCTAGACATGTCTTGGACACACTCATCTAGACAAGTATTGGACACACTCATCTAGACAAATCTTGGACACACTCATCTAGACAAATCTTGGACATGCCTGACCCAGTGATCGCAAAGTATCAGCATTACAGAGCAGAATCCAGAAAAGAACACCACCCACGATGGTCGGACAATTCGACACTGCCAGTTCGACCACAGGACGTTTCAACCACGAACGGTTGGATCCCGGACGTTTCGACCACAGGACGTTCGACCCCTTCGTATCTACACCGTAGACATTTTTTTTAAGATATACTTTTTAAAATCAATTTTTGGTTTAAAAATAATGGAACATAATATTATTATGAATTTACAAATTAAATACAGTTTGAATTAGTTATTTGTAGCGAAGTCAGTAGTGCGCTCGCCTCACAAGCTGAGGGGCGTGGGATCGAGCCCACGAAAAGCCACTATAAAAAATGTTGAGAAATGACCAACGCTAAGAAAGTCCTCCACTGACCTGGAGAGGGATGGGCGCCGCCAGTGTCTATTAAGCCCGAGAATGCTCTAATGGAAACATTAGAATCCCCTACGACCTCAAAAAAAAAAGAGTTTAATTTACGATGAGTTGAAAAAGTATATGCACGTATAATGTATAACCCGTCAACATTCAACGTAATTTCATGATTGTGATAAATGCGCCACTCCTCTCCGGTCATTCCAAATCCAAATATATCTAACTTCACCCCAACCCCGATCAGATGTAATCGGGAAAAAAAGGAAACGTGGTCAGATAGTCCTTTCTAAAGGTGCCTACATGCTCGCTCCCCCCCCCCCCCCCACTCACTTTATTTACCTTTCCCATAACCCTCGCCAGCACACGGCGACTCAGTGGTTGTGACTGAGTCTACCCATTGTAACATGACATGTAAGCCCGGGGGAAAATGTAAATAACAATGGCTTTACGTTGAGACTGGTCATACGGACCCAGCAGTTTGAATGTGATTATTGTCTGGTACGCGGCGGCATTAACTGTTGAAATTTGTTTACTTTAACTTCTGGCAACTTTGTACGTCTATTCTATTTAAAATCAGTATTTTTTTGCGAGGGAGGTCTGCATGTGTTAAGGAACACAGGAGGAAGGGTGCGGGTTTGTAATTGTGCCGGCGCCTGCGATGTGTATTTTGAAAGGTAGATGATCATAATTAAATGAGAAAAGGCTTTTGAAAAAAAATTCCTTTTGTCTTGTCTCACGTCAGGTGGCCTGAAAATTTAAGGCTTTATTTGTGCACCACTTTGAGAAGCACTTAACTTGGGGTCACTAGACAATCGGGAAAACCCTCAGGGACTATTATTTCCATGTAAGCATTCTTCATTGTTAGGGTAATGGTTGCAGTCAAAGGGGAGCCTATCATTACCTGACTAAAACAGTTTGATGAACTACTTCTAATAAAATAGTGCTCTTATTAACTTTGTCATTGTCTTGACATGTTCAAGCTAAATAACTTATAACAATATTATTATAATCCTAGAAAGGTATGTGTAAAATTAGTAAAAATGTGAAGATTATAGTTTTTACTATTAAATACAACATGAGTTTGCTTTATTTTTAAAATTATTTAATTCTATATCTAATGATTATATAAATTAAGTATTATAACAATAATTATTATGATTAAAATATTAGTAAAATTTGTCTTGTTTTTTTTAAAAATAGCTTTCAGAAACTTAATGTAATATAATATAATATATAATAATATGATAAATAGTTCACATAAATTTTAATAATGACATTATTAATTTAATGATTATTTATGACACGATTGCTGATTCATGTTTTTCAAATATTTATCTCAAGTATTTGTTGTGTGTTAAAAATACCATTGGGTCCTAGTACTACCAACTACTGGTAGTAAGTTAAGTAAGTAGTGGCCCACTGATGCCATGCGTTGACTATGCAATGACAGACGCCGCGAGACGGTCAGTTTTGTTATGGCATCATGAGTATCAGTATCTGAGTATGAGTACGACTATGACTCACTTAGAAAAATATATATTAGACTAATTAGACTTTAGTCTAACTCCTCGAATTGAATGAACATCGTATTTCGTATTGCGTACTGTCAATACTGTAGACTAGACTGTAGATGTAGAATGTAGTCATTGTAGTCTATACTATACTAAGTAAGGTTCTTAGTCTCTTACTCGTGATACTAATACTCCTTATTATTATTTTCATTTGTAGACTCAGCCTTAGTGGGCCTTAAAAGTATTAGTATTAGTAGTCTAACTCATACTCATTGTCATACTGAGTCATAGTCATAGTGATCGCGAGACTAACTCAACTGACTCAACTAACTGTCAGTGTCAAGAGTCAAAGAGAAGACTTAAAGTTAAGACTTGGTCTTGGTAAACTTAGACTTAGTTGAAGTGTACTAGTACTAGTGACTAGTGTACTGCACAGTGTAATCAGTTTACTGATATATGATATAATATAATTGTTATAATGATATAATATAATAAATTATAAAATATATAATATAACTCATAATAACTGAGTTAATAACCGATATGATATTTATAATTTTGTCACAGCAGCTGTTGCTAATATTTAATTTATAGCAGATGTTAGTATAAAGTATAAAGGGTAAAGTATAAAGAATTAAAGATAGTAAGATAGTCTTAACTTACTTTAAAAAAAACTTAATCTCTTCTTACCTTACAACATGCACGTCCAAACTTCAGGGGGGAACATAAACTGAAAGAGAATGTGCACCACCCGGCGAGTCTCAGCCCACACACAACAACGTTTCTACAGCACACCGTGTTATTGTACATGCCATGGGCCATAGACAAAGTAGGTCAACACATTGCCTTACTGCTCGGGGGCTGGGGGTTTAACTCTCTATGATGTAACGAATCCACTGACGTGAAACGTCTCAAGTAGTGCGATCTGGTGATAGACAGACCCCCTCTTTGTTTGAAACCTGGCCTTATCTCAATTCTCAGCCCCGACAGCGCTGACTCAAATGTGTCTTTGCTTTTATAACTATTTAACTTTAACAACACGTTCAGGTCTGGTCGGTCGAGATTTATCGATGACGTAGAATTCGCGGAAATAAAATCACGTGACAATCTTTTCCAAGAATAAACTGATGAATTTCAAAGACGCTCTCAGATTTTTTACAGGTCTGGGCAAAATGAAAATAGAAAGTAGCCAGATGAATAATATTTTTTTAATGATAATCTAAATTACTGCTGTTTCAAAGAGGCTTTCTCCGGACTAAATTTAAATGGGGCTAAAATTAAAATCTCCATCGATTTATATTTTTTCCTTCGTATTTTACTTTGTGGATTTTTAGCGTAATATAAGATAATATACGATTTGATTTCAGATTCTGTGTTACTGTTACAAAATTCCAAGAAAGCAATAATTGAAAAGAAATGGCTTGGACAAGACGTGTTGGTTTCCTACAGCGAACAATGTGTTTCATACTGATTCATACTCTCAGCGGCGTAGGCGTAGCCGTAGAAAGTGGTACAAAGATATTTAAGGAATTCGTTACAAGTCAATATTAATATTAAAAGAAGTCTTTCTTTTTACCCCGTTACTAATGAATGGCGCAAGCTACCGGCTACGGCACTAAATTTACTTTTGCTGTAATTTTAAACTTTTTTAATATCTTTTTTTTTAAAATTTATTTTAAAATATCCTACCTGCTTTTACTTTTATTTACTAATGACTAATGATTATTATGAGTAGTCCTAAGTAGTATCTTGATCATATTTGTATTATAATTATTTCGTTCTCATTTAATATTTAGGCATGGTGATAACAACAACAAATAAATTAAACTTTTTAATCTATTACTTTCATTGATTTATAACAGCAAATAATAACAATAACTTCTAGAAATTTATTTTTAAAAATGTCATTTTATATCATTATTTGAATTGTAAATTATTTACACTTAATTATTCCATAAACTATAAATTATAGAGTTTTTGCAAAGTTCAGTCCAATATACCAGTCGCACTTAGTACCAACACACTAAGAACCTACATATATGTAACAAGCTTGTACACACAAATATCTCCCTCCCCGCAACTCCTTTTAGATCAGGTGTGCCCAAAGTCCGGCCCGCGGGCCAAAATGGGCCCCGTGAGCAATTTTATATGGCCGTGCGCCTCATCTGAAATAATTAACTGACATATTATTTCTGTAACTGCATAATGTATATAAAAAAAAAGAATAAATTTTCTGGAATTATTATTGATGGTGCTACTGCCATAATTGATGAGCATAGTGGACTAGCAGATGAATTCCAAAGACGCTTTCAAGATTTTGCAACGGTGACCCGTCAAAACGGCCACAGACAAAACGACCCCGGTCAATACGACCCCAGACAAATTGTTTTACTTTTTTTTTCATTTTAATTAGGCTAACTGTTCATTTCTGCATCCATAATTTTAACAATTGTTCAACTTTTTTTCCTTTTAAAAAAGGGTTCGAATTGTATAATTATTTTTTGTGACACTATGATATCATTTGTTCTCAACAAACAATTGTGACTTGTTACCATATAGAGTAAAATTAACTGCTATTAAATTATTCCTTGTCATGTTATCATGACTCGGTGTTTGTGAACTAAAAATAACACCGAGTCAGTAAGTAAAAATAATTATATAAAATTTTATTCCATAAACATCTATCAGTCCAGGGCCGATTTGCCTGAGGCCGTTTTGACAGGAACCGTAATGTCAGGGGCTGTTTTGACCAGGGCCAATTTGTTGGGGCCGTTTTGACAGGGACCGTAATGTCAGGGGCTGTTTTGACCGGGGCCAATTTGTTGGGGACGTTTTGTCAATGAACCCTTTGCAACTATTGAAAAAGAAATGATATTATTTTTTTCTTCACCTTTCTCTGATGCCCCAAGCCATCATCAACTGGAACTCATCGAGTAGCAAAATAAGGGTGAATGTTGCAACAGATAACATCTTTCCAGATAACATCTTTCTCTTATTGACTTTTACAATCGGCTGGGTAAAGAGATATTCCAAGACATTCGAACATTTGCTAAGAAAATGCTCAGCTAGTTTGGCTCGACATAATTGCATAAGCAGAGATTATCAGTTATGAATTGTAACAAGAACCGTCTGAGGACTAGAATAAGTGACTCTCGTCTTTGTGATAACTTACGTATCCAAACCAGTAGCATTAAGCCTGACCTCAGATATTTACTGCATTCAATATCAAAATTTCTCATTTGACATTAAAAATTTGCAATAGAATCTTCTGAATCTATGTCCGCCCCCCCCCTGCATATCTTTACTTCAAAGAATATTGCCCGCCATGAAAAAAACATGGACGCCCCTGCTTTAGATCGCCTGGGAGCAATTTTAGCTTCAGTCTTTATGTAGATCTACACAAAGGGAGGTCAGTTGAATGGTTCCCTCCCGTACACAAAGGGAGGTCAGTTAAATGGTTCCCGCCCATACACAAATGGCCGTTGATTGTGCACCATCGCTGGAGGTGAGTTGATTGTATTCGACACGTTTGGTCTCGAGACTTGAGAAGAAAACAAATATATATTGATTTTTATTTAGATCTAAGGTCATCTTTAGAGTCAACCAAATTCTCACTTACTTATTTCACTTATTTTATTGATGGCTATTCACTATTCACATTGCATTCTTATAATTCCTGTTGTTTAAATTGTAAAGTATTGCATTTTACTTAGAAAAATTAGAATTTTAATTAGAAAAAAATATCTTCATTTATATTTTATAGACTACAGGATATAATACAAATTGCTAAAGTCAGGGCAAAAATCTAATATCAAACACAGTGATATTATACGATCTAGTTATCTATTATATGTTTCATGTTTTAATGCATGGTGCTGCCGAGAGAGGAGGCGTTTAGCCGACATGTCACTTTCATTGTCCTCGCTTTGATGTTCAAACTTCAACTTCACTCGTTTGATTCTTTGGACGGAAAATGACAACCTAAAATTTCGTGCCTTTTAACCTTTTAAATTCTTTGCAACTCGCGTTAACAACACGGAAGATTGCCTGTTCGGTTTTGAAAAGCGTCTGAGGCTTGCTGAGTGGACCGAAAAAAAGGGGGGTGGGGGGATAATGGTACACTGATAGTATATTTTGTCTATTTATCAGTGGGGTGAGAGAGGACGGGAGCGTAGGGGCGGTCTGCCCATATCAGGCAATTTTATGTTGAATGCGCTGTCACCTTTACCGGCAAACGGCAGAATATTTGTTTGTAGATAGATCAGAATGAGATATCTTTTTGGTGCCCATGTTGCACTAATCCTTTCTCCAGCCCTGGCTATGTCCCACCTGGCCACAATACACCTGGCTTGGAGCAGCCCACTCATCAGAAAAGACACGATCCTAATCTCATCCACGTGACTTGATTACGTCTTATCTCAAATCACGCCGGTATGTGACCTCATACTGTGTCCGATAAGTTCATTCAACACCCACCCACTGAGAAAGGAATCCGCGCCGACTGAAAGTGAAACAAAACTGATAATCACGCGGACGATTCTCTGAAAGAAAAGTAGTCCGTATCGGATATTGATAGGCGGTACTTTGATCAAAACGGAGATTTGATAAAGCAGAGACTTTGTGAGGTAGAAAAGTTTCTGCATATTTAAATTTAATGAGTCAAATGATTTGATTTCCGAAACGCAAGAGAGAAACTGAGTTATTTCTCATAGTCATAGTGAAGAAATGAACATAAAGGGTTTGTTTGCTCTGAATGCCTTTAATAATTCGTAACTTACAATGGGTGCAGGTTTTGCTCTAACTGACCTTCATATTTTTTTAGCCTCTAACTCTGAAATGTTTTCTGATGGTTTCCACCATTTTTAAAGACCAACACACAAATTCTAAAATATATTATTGCAGAATGCCGTAACTATAAAGAAATGAGAAGAATTATTTCCAATCCCAAGAAATAATTTTCTGAATTAGGTCAAATCAAATATTGTGAAAAAGATTCATTCAACAGCTACAGAGGTAGGTTGTGAGAATTGTCTGTATTTTAACCGATGTTATATGAAAATAAGTAAGCTGGACTGAATGACAAGTAAAAATATTGTCTGGTGGTAAATTATGATGAAATAGTAAAACCCTACCAATTTAAAACATGAACAACAGTTATGTTAAATAACAAAATAGAGTCAATGTTAAAATACTTCATTTTTAATCAAAATCATATAGAGCTATAGTATATATAAAAACCGGAAGAAAAAAGACATGTACAAAAATATCTAATGGTTCACACAATTTTTTGTTTGACATGAAATTAATTGACAATAGTTTGGTTTTTTAAAAATCTTAATTAAATATAATATAAATATAACATAAATCGTTATTAATTAAATTATTAAACAATTCGTTAAAATGGAACAAAAAAAAAGGGTTAAACATAATTCTCAGAAAAATTGATCCACGAATTAATTATCTGCATTGAATTGCTTAGAATCAGGTCCAATCAGGCTTGTGTGTTGGACGAAGTTGTGGACACACCTGGCATACATATGTTACATGTATATGGCGACAAGAATTAGAAAGATAAAAAAAAAATAATAACCTGCGTATTTCAGACATATCAATAATAAATATATTGTAATAAAACAATTTGGAAACTCCTCTTGTTTGTTTTTATCTTAAACTTAAATTGTCACAGTGTTCATTGGCAATGATTTTAAGAAAATAAATTTTAATTTTTTTTAATAAGAAAAATAATGTTTTAAAAAAGGCACACCAATAATTAAAAAATAAAATAGATGATTGGGTGAGAGATTATTTATCGGAACACTAAAGTCTCAAGCAAAAATGTTAAGTTTATTAATGAAATAAATCTTCGCTGATCACAATTTTTTCACTTTGAAATAATTATGTAGCAGAAAATGGACTTAGTTACTTTTTACAATGAAAAAAAAGACATTTAAGAAGATATTTGGTTCTTTTCCTGCGTATCCACAAAAGACTTGATTGACAGATGATGCTGTTGACATGTTCTTACAGTTGATGTTTTTTGTACAGCCAATTGCTGGATCAAACTAGTCCGCCATCTTGCTGATGCTTTCGTCACACCGTTCATTTCAGATCATCTTTGGTGCCCTTGGAGTTTAGACGGCTGCTGGGTCGGTAATTAGGTCAAGGTCACACAGCATCTGGAGAGAAAATGCCAGAAAGTTTTCAGCATGTTATGTGATATACCTCCCTTTAAGTTACTTTTTGGGGGTTTTCGGTAGTATAATATGTGTACACGTTACTTGCGTGAATGTTATTGCATGCGTTCGAATCAGTGTGTCCGACAACCAAAAATCGCAGTTCACTGCATATTTATGGGTACTATGCCTTGTTTGATAAACACGAAATATTAAACTTCTTGAAATGTCCACAAATTATTTTATAATTACATAAATCCTCAACAGTATGTTACGAAAAAATCATTAACACGAACACATCTGATGTATACCCCATGGCGTAGCTCACAAAACTATGCAACAACCACAGTTGCATTCAGAAAACGTTATCTACTTCAAAACAAATGCTGGCATCACAGGTTCGTGCGTTGCCAAACTGTTAATGAATGGCTCTTCATACACCGTTCCCTGTGGCACAATTAAAATATAAGCCCAAACAATGGCGTCATATAAAATGTTGCGGCGAGAATCGTCACACTCTCTGTTAATCTCGAAACCAAAATGATTATAATTTTTACGTCTATATTCTAATTTTTTTTAAATGCTGATCATGCCCTTTAACACTACCGAGTGATCCTGGGTTTCTATATTAGTTATTGTATGGTGGTGGTGATTGTATTTTGTTTTGGTTTTGTATTGAGTGGTGGTTATGTATTTTGTGGTGCTTTTAAAAAAAATAATCGTTTTTGTGTGCTTATAATGTGATATGTTATTTTTGTATTGTCTGGTGGTGTGTGTAATGTTTTGTGTGTTATTATCAGTGGTGTCACTAGGGGGTGCGGTGGGGGCGGGCCGCCCCGGGTGACACCATCAGGGAGGTGACACCAGACTGTAAAACTCTATATATTCCCGATATTTAGCACTGGAAAACTCGGAGGATTTCTATGGGTTAAATAGTGAGGGGGTGACACCGTGAGCTACCGCCCCGGGTGACACCAACCCTAGTGACGCCTCTGGTTATTATTGCGTTGTGTGTTGTCATTGTGTAATTTGTGTTGTGTGTTATTATTGTGTTGTGTGTTGTTATTGTGACGTGAATTTATATATGAACACAAACTGATCCGTGCTCATTTTATTTGCAATTAGTTTCGGTCGCGATAATTGTTTTGTTTGTTTGGTTTTTTTTTTTTTTTGGTTTTTTTTTTGGCTATTAAATAAATAAGTGAAGATTTTTTTGAGTTTTCTAAAATATGATATAAAATGTATAAGGTGATAGGTATGCTGTGCTTTTTTTTCAGTGGGAACTCAAGGGAGCTGAGGTCACATACTTTTTTGGCCAGACTCGTGTATATTTATATAAATAGTCGGCATTTTACTACTGACAGTCCTTTTTACAGTGGGGACTCACGGGAACGACGTAAATTACAGTTTACAAACAATCAAACCAAGTGGCAAACGCTGTTATTCTACTAATATGACATCTATGGACCATATATATCATATTAGTTATTTTTAGTAGAATAAGAATAACAGCGTTTGCCACTTGGCATATGGCCTATTTCTATTTCCGGAGGGGCTGATTTTAGTACAAACTTTAGTAAATAATTTTTCTATCTCATTTTAAAGTCTAGAAATTAATAATAATTAAAAAAGCAAAAAGACGTTGAAATGAAAAGTAGCCTATTTTCTGACTTAAGATAAAAAACAGAAGTGAAATGAGTTCCCAAACATTTTTCGCTAGAGGTATGAATTATGTGGTAATGTAATTGTTTGTGGTTAAGTTATAGACAGGTTCGTAGTAATAGACATGGGGTTATAGACAGGTTCGTAGTAATAGACATGGGGTTATAGACAAATCTGTAGTAATAGACATGTGGTCATAGACAGGTTCTTAGTAATAGACATGTGATTATAGACAGGTTCGTAGTGATAAACATGTGGTTACAGACAGGTCCGTAGTAATAGACATGTGATTATAGACAGGTTCTTAGTAATAGACATGTGGTTATAGACAGGTCCGTAGTGATAAACATGTGGTTACAGACAGGTCCGTAGTAATAGACATGTGGTTATAGACAGGTCCGTAGTAATAGACATGTATATCGGGAGTCTCTGATTGAACCCGATGAAAAGATGTGGAGCTTAGTCATAAGAACGTCTACCTCATGATAAGAATGTCGACTTGGTCATAAGAACATCTACCTCGTCATAAGAACGTCTACCTTGTCATAAGAACATCTACCTCGTCATAAGAACGTCTACCTTGTCATAAGAACGTCTACCTTGTCATAAGAACGTCCACCTCGTCATAAGAACGTCTGTCTAGTCATAAGAACGTCTACCTTGTCATAAGAACATCCACCTCGTCATAAGAACGTCTACCTTGTCATAAGAACGTCTACCTCATGATAAGAATGTCGACTTGGTCATAAGAACATCTACCTCGTCATGAGAACGTCTACCTCGTCATAAGAACGTCTACCTTGTCATAAGAACATCTACCTCGTCATGAGAACGTCTACCTCGTCATAAGAGCATCTACCTCGTGATAAGAATGTCGACTTGGTCATAAGAACGTCTACCTTGTCATAAGAACGTCTGTCTAGTCATAAGAACGTCTGCCTCGTCATAAGAACGTCTACCTTGTCATAAGAACGTCTACCTCGTCATAAGAACGTCTGCCTCGTCATAAGAACGTCTGCCGCGTTATAAGAACGTCCACCTTGTCATAAGAACATCCATCTGGTCATAAGAACGTCTACCTTGTCATAAGAACATCCATCTGGTCATAAGAACGTCTACCTTGTCATAAGAACATCCACCTAGTCATAAGAACATCCACCTAGTCATAAGAACATCCACCTAGTCATAAGAACGCCTACCTTGTCATAAGAACGCCTACCTTGTCATAAGAACGCCTACCTCGTCTTAAGAACGCCTACCTTGTCATAAGGAGCCGACAACACTTTGATGGCCTGGTTGTAGACGCTGATGACCTTGCGACTTTCCGGCAGGGCAGCCAGCGAACATGTTGTGAGGAACTTGCTCAGTGACAGAATCACGCCAGTTGCCTCTTCGAGACTTTTCTGTTCCGGTTTGGCTTTGCTCAGCCGCTGATTGCACGCTTCGACCTGCGCTTGCAAGTTCACCGGCAAGGTGAGGTTGTGGGCGAGGCTCAAGGCGTGAAATTTCGTTATCGCCGCCAGCTTCAGGCATCTCAGTATTTCAAGTTTGACCTCGTCAATCATCCCTTCCATTTCCAGGTAACTTGTTTTCACGAGTTTCGCTTTTAACGTATTCAAAGCTGGCACAACGTTGTTGCGCCCTTCACCTTGTAGGAAAATGATCTCAGCCATGACAAAAGCAGATTTCAACTTGAATGAAAGCGACAGCCATTCTTCACTGCAACAAATGTCCCCGCTGCACAGCTCCTTGAAGTCTTCAACAAACGGTAATTTTCTCAAAGTTTTTACGGACCGAATAAGTTTGTCATTGTCTTCGGGTCTTATCTTCTGGTCCGTGTCAACTTCAGCACTGAGCACCACCCTGCGAGCTCTCCTCTCGACATTGACATTGTCGTATCTCAGACAATTCATGATGGGCTTCTTACAGGCCGGGCAGGGGATGAGACTTGTTCCCCCGGGTTCGAACTCAGCCACATAGGCGTCTAATTCGTCCAGGTAAAAGATGTGCGAGCAGGAAGGGATCTTTATGATCAGATTCTATTTGATGGGGTTCTCTTGCTGGGCCCCTTCGTCTGTATTTTTTCGGCCTAGCGAGCTGGCGAAATCAGCTTTGTTGGATTTCTTGGAACGGGCTTTGATGTGTATGATTTTTTCGCAAATGGAGCACACGCAAAGCTCACTGCAAATACCCGAACAAGGATGAACACAACATCGGGTATTCCCTTTGTTGGGCGTTGAAAAGAATCTGAAAATTATCCGAGAACACGGCTTGTCACAAGGTTTAGTTTCCCATTTCCCAGAGCATTGCTTGAGGATTTGCCCGTGCTGACATTTCTGAACGCAGAATTATTTGCAAGGGACACATCGCTGTGAGCATGTTCTCTTACGACTGCTGCAAGATGTGTGTTTACAGTAATTGGGGCAGATCTCTGTGCATGGTAAACAGGGCTCACCACATTTTCCTTTACAGCCATGACCGCATGGAAGGCGCAGAGGACACTTTACATCGCAGGCCACATGGACCGTGTCCGTCCGACAACTGGAACAAACTCCTGGACACTTGTGTCCACATGACAGCAGCTGCTGACAAAGCTGTTTGCAATCAGGGTGGCCAGTGTCTGTGCGGCAACTGGAACAAACTCCTGGACACATGTGTCCACATGACAGCGGCTGCTGGCAAAGCTGTTGGCAATCAGGGTGACCATTGACTGAGTGACAACTGGAACAAACCCCTGGACAAGTGTGTCCACATGACAGCAGCTGCTGACAAAGCTGTTTGCAGTCAGGGTGGCCAGTGTCCGTGCGGCAACTGGAACATTTTCCCGAGCATCCGTGACCGCAAGGAAGAATCTGCGAACAGCCTTCCGTGCAGACTTTGTGTTCCGAGTCCTCTCTGCATTTATAGCAGTTCCCTTGGCATCTATGACCGCACTGAAGAGTTTGCGTGCACATTTCATCGCATGCTTGGTGTTCGGAGTCTTTGTGACACTTGGAACAGGTTCCTTTACACGTGTGTCCACAGGGGAAGACTTCATGGCATGGTTCCTTGCAAGTCACGTGGCTAGTTTCAGTGGCACAGCTGGAGCAAGTCCCCGCGCATGGATGACCACACAGTAGAATAGCTTCACATGGTTTATTACACGGCGGGTTCGTCGAGATTTGATAGCAAGCAAGGTTACACATGTGTCCACAAGCCCAGGTGTGTTCAACCGTGACAGAACATTCTGGATGAGAACCTTCTTTCTGGCAGCGGCCGCAAGTTTCGGAACACTGATGTCCACACGATAACACTACTGGACATGGTTGTGAGCACGTGACAGAATCAGGAGACACGTGACAGGAGACTTTCTCTGAGTGACCACAACTTGGCATTGATCTCAACACCAGCTCCCGACACTGACCATCAGTTTCAAAGCATTTATAGGTCACGGTATGTCCGTCTGGGCAGATCTTTGAACAGATCTTTGAACACAATCGTCTGTCGTGCTCCCGGTCATCCATGTGACAGAGCCGATCGCAAGTATGACCACAATTCAGCCTGTACTTGCAGGGCTGACCACACCCTCCATCCGGGTGGGTGTTGAAATCTTGAGGCTTGGTCATCATCCGCGTGTCCCCGGGATGATTCTGACACACCACGGGCAGCCCCTCTCCAATAATCTTCTCTTTCTTGGCCGTTTCGACAATCTTCGTCCAGAGTTTGCTCTGGGACGCCAGTAGGTCAAAGTTACCGATGACGTAGAGACCTTTCTTGGCCCTGGACAAAGCTACACAAACCCTGTTGTCCACCTTCAGGAAGCCCACATTGTTTTCTTCATTGCTCCTCACGAGAGACAGAAGAATGATGTCGTTCTCTTCCCCTTGAAAATCATCAACGGCCGAAATCCTGACGAGACGGACGGCCGAGTTGTGAGACAGCTTTCTTATGGCATGAACCTGACCCGAGTAGGTGGCCAGGATTGTGATGTCTTCAGCGGTATATCCTTGCGTGAACAAGTACCTGCAGAGCTCAATGACGTACTGGGCTTCGTGCTCGTTGGCCTTACTGCATCCTTCTACAACCGCCGTCTCTACTTCGTTGTGATTTACCAAAAATACATTCTTCCCCACCCCCTTGATACTGTCATACTCCCTGACCGAGGGATCGTCCTCCAGGTGTGGGTAGATGTGCCGCATCAGCAGTGATATCTCTGGCCTCATCCTTCTTTGTGCTCTCAGCACCACATGCGGGAAATCATTTTTGACGAATCTCTCAAACAGTGAAATCTCCAGGCCGTAGTTTTTAGCCAGGTCGTAGACGGTGGGTTTGGGTCGCAGTTGCTGGTGGTCGCCGATCAGTACCAAGTGTTGACAGTTCTCGCTGAGGGCCGTCACGATGTGAGACTCCAGCACCTCGGCCGCCTCCTCCACCACGACGATCTTGCAGCCCAGGGCCCTGAGTACGGCCCTGTGTTTAGCGGCCCCCGTTGTCGTCATGCCGATGACATTCGCCTTGCCGAGGATAGCTATCATCTCCTCGCGATCGATCTCCTGACATTTCTTGAAGACCGTGTTGTACCGCTCGACTTCGAACTCCATTTCGTCGGTCAATTTGCGTTTGTATCGAGACGCCCAGAGGTTGTACAAGGCGAATCTCCTGTCCACGTTCAAGCTCCAGACGTCCTCGACCTTGTCTTCCTCCTCTTCAGTCATCGGTTCCTTGTTCAACAGCCTGAGAAGCTTCTGCAGACTCAGAGGTTTTCTTCTGGTCACCGTCACAAAACCTTCGTCGTCTTCGGCATCTCTGTCCAGGTCCAGCTGCACGGCTTTGTGTAATGTGGGCAAAAAGCTTTTCCTGGTCACAATGTCAGGTCGTCTGCCTGCAGCAGAGCTGACGTCATCATCATCATCATCTTTTGTATCAACGTCATCACTTGCGTCTGAATCAATGGAAGACAACTCATCCTCTTTGAGGTCACTCTGTCTGTAGAAGTCGTAGATTCCCTTTTCTACATCTTCGATTGCATTCTTTAAGGTTTCTATCTCCTTCATTTGGCTCTCCAGGCTGCCAGATAATCCTAAAGTCCAGAATTTTATTTTGCTCCCAACTGGTAAACTTGCCTCATCAAGAATACACTGAATATTTGTGAGGATCTGCTTGGGTAAGAAAGTGATAACATGCTCGTCGGGCAAGATTTCCTGATGGGACCGGCTCTCCATTTCCTTATATTTTTCCACCAAATTATCCATTTCTGGATGACGACCATCGTTCAGAGCAACAGCTATCCTATTATCTATCTCCTCCCTGACCCATCGAACATAGAGTTGGTAGACGCTGGCCCTCTCTAGGATACCCATATCCGTAATGCGAGCGTCGTCTTCAGACACAAACGGCCACTTGAGTACAAGTTTGCTCAAGTTTACTTCTGTGCTTCTCAACAAAACGTCTTCCGGAGCGCCGACTGGCGCGTTCAACCAGGCTCTCATAGCCTCCCTCCCTTTAATGAGATGCGCATCTCTTTGAAGGCTTTGAAAGTGTGCCTCCCTCATAAATCCTTTAAACATGACTTCATCTTGAATTTGCAGTTCCATAGCATCCATGGCGCCATCTAAGTCATTCAACTTCTTTCCGATTTCTTTCATCTCCTGATAACTTTCATACCTTGATGTTCTGACAGAAATGGAGTTGTTATCTTTGTTCTTTCGTGACGCGCTTCTCAGTGCAATATAATGAAATGGCTTCAGCACGTCCGACCTGCTGCTCCCCCCAACACGGACGATTCCGCTCTTACAGAACTTTAGGACGCCTTCTAAGAACTGGTCTAGAGCGTGGTTAGTGTAACACACAACCAAAATCGGAGCTCGTTTGTCCCCCGGAGAAATGGTTTTCCTGTTTGTCAGGAAGGTCTCCATTACCTTTAACCCCACGTATGTCTTCCCTGTTCCAGGGGGTCCCTGAATAAGAGCCATTTCTTTGGTCAGCGCCAACATGGCTGCGTCCCTCTGTGACTGATTGAGAAGCATCGAACTTGCTGGCGGCCATTTCACGGTGGTAAGAACCGGAACTGAGGTATCGCTCTCCTGGTCTCCCATCATGCATTTCAGATCATAACAAGGGACACTACGCGAATGGAGTAAATACTGCGGGGGTTTTAAATCTTTGTTACACTCAATGATATAATCTTGTAAGGGAAGCTTCGAGATCTCTTGTAGGCCCATGAGAACCTGGAGGTAGGGCTCAAAGAATGTAACCGCCTCCGCCACTTCGTACACGGCGCTCATCTTGTTGTTGAAAATGATGTCTAGACCACTTTGTATTTTAACACCGATTTTCCCATCATCCATCATCGTTTCGTCACGAAGACTGACAGTCGCGAAGACAATCGTTTGGAAATTGTCGTCGGACAAACACAAGAGCGAGCCCAACATGAACCGCTTCCCGCGTCTCCAATCGGAAGATGTCAATTTGGGTATCAGCAGCACGTGATTGTATCCACTCTGGAAAATTGTTCCCTCGATGGTGACGTCCCTGTACAGCCAAAGATTCAGATCTGTGCTCTTTAGGTGTTTGTTTCCTTTGTTGGCCCGCAGCATGTTGATGCCCTGGCGTAGAGGAATCAGAAAGTCTTGCCTCATAAGTCGATACTGTATGTCAAGGTAGTGATCGATGTCCTGGTAAGAGGTATCAATACACACAGCCCGGATGAACGGGTTGCAGTTTTCTTGCAAATCGTACGGTGTCGGTAAAACTGGCAAGTACCGGAAGTTGTCTGGGGGAGTTTCATCCACACGCTTCCGGACATACTTTCCACTCCCCCTTTTCGGAGCGTACTTTTCATTTTCCCCGTGCACATGTTTCGCCATTTTGTTTAACTCTTGAACGCTTAGCAGAATTTGACTCAGTTCTTCTGAAAAGCCCCCTTGGCGAAGAGTGTTCTCAGCCAGAGCTACGGCCACCACAACTTTGAAAGCTTGCTCCGGCAAATGGACAAGCACGCTAGACATGATGTCAATCATGGACATGACGAAGTTCTTTGCTTCCTCCAAAAACTTCCTCTCCTGTAATTCGTTAAGACATTTAACGGAAAACTCATTCAGGAATTTAGTTTGACACAAAACTTCTAGGACGTTCTTCACGGACTCCTGTTGGTGATTGGCCTTGATTGCAAGTGTGATGGACTGTACCAGGAGGCGAAATAAATCTTGGTCAATTGTGTCCTGGCCTAGAAACTCCTTGATCTGATGTTTTTGGGAGGACATAAATAACACCAGCTGACCCGGATTCTCAAAACTGGCCCACTCCTTGAGTCTGCCGTACCCTAATGTTCTTTGTGACAGATTCCTGGAATCATTAGACACTCGTGGTTTGACCATTCTACGCACTATTTGTTGTTGCGGTTTAGTCTTTTGTGGCTGTTGCTTCTCTTCTTGCATTTTGTTATGTGTTTCTTGTCGTTGTTGCGATGCGTGTCTGCGCTAACGACAAACTGATGTTTATAACATCTCAGGACATTAGTGTATATGTCAACACCAGTTCATGTCCCCTGTTGATTGAAAATCATAATATTGTAAAGGTACCAGTAAAAAACGTAGAGAAAATTTAAAAAAATCAAAGATCAACATTTTGTCATGCTGATTCATGACATGAAAATTCGAAGACCAATGACAACGTGCTTTATCCTGAATCATGAAATGATTCACAAATAACAATGTGTCGTAACTTAACTCATGAAATGACAAGAGACTTATGACAATGAGCCGCCGCCTCCCCGGCGTTCATAAACTAATTACTCCAATAGGCGTAGGCGTACGTGCTGAAGGATATGGAGAAGTTTAACGAACGTCTGATATTTTCGGCTTTTTATTGGTAAAGTTTTTAATGCCATTTATTAAGAAATTTCAAAAAGATTGTATTTATTTAACCTTGATACATTTCATTGCTTAAATATTCAACATGCTTTTGTCCCCACCCTCTCCCCCTTTGAAGGTTAAACTTATATCGCTATGGAGTTGAAAGCATTCAAAAATCATTGTTAAGAAAAAATAAAAACGATGGTGAAATGCTAGGGATGGTCCTATCCCTTAAAACACTATCAGTATCAGATTAATTAGACAAAAATAATTTGTACCTGCTTGTTCAGAAAATTAATGTTTGCTTCCAAAATGAGTTGTAAACGTTTAAGAAAGGCTACGCTTCCTAAAACAACCAGTCAAAATTTAAAGTTAAAAATAAAACAAATAAAAAAAGGAACATGAGCACAGTATTAGACCTTACCAGTACAGTCTTACATTGCACACCCTCCAAATTATTTTGTTTAAATGTTGCTGCGGACGGCTTATCGTTTCTGAGGATAACTGTTCGTTTTTCAGTGGAAACTATTGTGAAACTGAAACTAGAAACGTGTCTCTACCAGGAATTACATGTGACCTACCGGCTTAACCCACAACTCCAATCTGCGTTTCTGTGTATTAGCGATTAACTGATCCACGACAACTTAAACTGGGCCGGCTTTAGGCATATGCACACTAGTCACTCTAGGGCCTCCATATTAGTCTCATCATTACTGGAGGCCTCGCACAAGAATTTTAAAAAATCCATCCATATTTTGTTTTTAAAAAATTTTCTGTTTTATTTGGGGCCACCAAATAAATTCACTTCACCTAGGGCCTCCCATTCCATTAGGCCGTTTAAGACTTAAACTAAAACTAATCTTTAACAGGAATTCCATGTGCCGTGCTGGCTCAACACATAACTTCTGTTTTTTGTTTCTGTATTTCATTCAGCGAACCACGGCAGCGGTTTTATCTATAGCTAAATGTAATATCTCTAATGAATGTTATCTCCAATCAATAAAAGCCATTGAACAAGAAACTATTCATTACCGCCCCTTTCAAGACTACCGTAGTATAATGTATAACACTGTATGATGGACTGAACCAATTGACAGCCACAGCGCAGTTCATCACAGACATAGGGCTTGTGGTCTAAATACTCCGTCACGGGCCCAAGAATTCTACAAATGATTTGTTTGTTTGTTTGTTTGTTTTTTGTTTCCACTTCCTATTTAAATCATTCGCGAACTCAGAAACTCTATATCGAAAGGGTGGAATTATCAAAATTTAATAAAAATATTTTTAAAAAAGTTTTTAAGATACCACGTTTTGTGAACTAAAAAGAAGAAAATAAATTTTTTCTTGGGCTATGTTGGAACTTCCCTTCCCCTGGGCTGAGCCAGAACTGTTTTGTTGGATGCACATTGTGGACATTTTGTACATACACACTCTTACACACCAAAATATTTTCGAACTAAAAACNAGTTCGAAAATATTTTGGTGTGTAAGAGTGTGTATGTACAAAATGTCCACAATGTGCATCCAACAAAACAGTTCTGGCTCAGCCCAGGGGAAGGGAAGTTCCAACATAGCCCAAGAAAAAATTTATTTTCTTCTTTTTAGTTCACAAAACGTGGTATCTTAAAAACTTTTTTAAAAATATTTTTATTTTATACTTTTTAGTTCAAATTTAATGTCTTTAAGACATGGGAAATAACTAAAAAAATGAAAATTCCCTGGTTATGTTACTTCCCTTGAAATTTTCATGTTAATGACGTCATACATCTTTATTTTTAGTATAATTACTATAATTAAGTAGAATTGAGTACTATAATTAATGAAATATTAAATTGTCATGTGAATCAAGTATGCATGCAAAATTTCATCAAAATTGGATGATCAGAAGTGGTTCAAAAAAGGAATTCAATTTTTGCCCCGGAAAGACAAACATCCAAGAAAGCAAACTAAGAAAAACGTGGTAAAAAGGGTAGAATTGTCGAATTTAAGAGCATAAAGGCAGAACTGTTAAACAGAAGGGCAGAACTGTAGAGCTTAAGGGCAGTACTGTTGTACTTAAGGGCACAAGGGAAGAATTGTTGTGCTTAAGGGTAAAAGGGCAATAATGTTGAACTTCAGGGTGTAAGGGCAGAATTGTTGAACTCATGGGCATAAAGGAACAATTTTGAAACTTAACGGCACATGGGCAGAACTGTCGAAATCAAGGGCATAAGGGCAGAATTATCGAACTTACTGGCAAAGCTAGCTTACAGAACTGTCGAACTTTAGGTCATAAGTACAGAACTGTAAAATTTAATGAGGTGGCATAGGGGAAGAAGTGTCAAACCTAAGGGCACAGCTAGCGTACAGAGGGACAGACCTGTCATTCATAGTGGCTGGGGCTGACATGTCATTCATAGTGGCTGGGTCTGACATGTCATTCATAGTGGCTGGGTCTGACATGTCATTCATAGTGGCTGGGTCTGACATGTCATTCATTGTGGCTGGGGCTGACATGTCATTCATAGTGGCTGGGGCTGACATGTCATTCATAGTGGCTGGGGCTGACATGTCGTGATAAAGGACAGCCGAGGTACTCCAACCTCTGTATAGAAAATTTATCGATTAGATTCCGACAAGATTGGCACCCTGTTAATCTTGATGTACCGGTTAGTGAAGTGGATCTTACGGCAGGATATTCCACTGATTGCTTCTATTGCTAACACATGTGTTTCACAATGTCACTCTCATTTATCTTGTTATTAGCTATAGTATTTCCCTCAGATAAATTCAAAGGTAGAATAAAAGAGCATGTGAAATAATTTACACGAGGGAGATAATCAATAATAATTTTATTTTTTTTAATTGAAGGCTAAATTCCCTTAAATTGATTTTTTTATTAAACGATTTTATTTTCATCAATAAATTCAAAGAAATTAAAGTACCTTAATTAACTGTCTTTCCTAATATTTATTATTTAACTTTACATTGAGGTGCTTTATAACACATTTTTTTTTTAAAAAACGATAACCACTCCAAATAAAAGCAAAGAACAATTTAAACAAATTTATAAAATATCTAAAAATTGCAACCAAAAAATTTATAAATAAAAATAATGACTTTATAAAATAGAGTAGTATGTTGAAAACTAACAAAAGGACTAATTATTGTTATTTCTCTTTTGTTGAAAATTAACATAAACTTTCATATAAATTTGACACACATTTTAACTTAAAGTAGAACAACGAAATAAAAATTCTTTAGTTAATTAAACTGACCATATGGAAAAGCAAACAAAATAAAATGTAAAAAAAAAATACAATAAAAAAAATCATGAGTGCAAAAGTAATTTATAAAGCTTTTTGCCTTTTAGATTGGTTTAAAACAAAAGCGTCACATCAGCTGAATTTCAAATTAGGCCTATTTAATTCAACTTTGAGTTTGAAGATTATAACTGCTGTGGGCTTACTATCACGTGTATAGATCAAACACAGTTGTTCCGGCAAACAGTGCGCGAATTTTACAATTTTAAATTACTTTGGTTAAATATTTATTTTTTTATTTTTAAATCTCAATTAGATTTTATTAAATAATTATTTTCAACGAAATATTTTCAATCATGATAAAACATACAATAATATACAGAATGTACAGATTATCTTATCTGTTACAGACGCTTCTTCTATATAGAAGATTATTGCGTCCTACGTTTGTCTATGGTTTGTGAGACTGTGATTATCACAGTACAGACTTTGTTTTTAATCATTCAAGTTCATGAAGCACATAATTTATACCAAAATTATTGTGAAAATTAAAATATTTGATTAAGATAGAGTTTAGAAAAGGAAGGCCAGAGATAAAAGTAAGAATTACAATCGCAAGATAAAATATATCATTTTTTCACATAGACTAATTACGTCGTACTAGTGCAAAAAATTGTGATTTTAAAAATTTGTCACAGCCAATGGTTTTTGCGTTCAGAATGAATTCATTGTTAAGTTTTGAAGGAATTGCGGTCAATATAAAATATGAATGAATTCTGAAATAAATAATGAGTTCGATTATTTGAAAAATTCACAGATGTTTACTAATACTTCAGTAAACCTTTAACTATTGAATGCTCAAATATTACATGAAAAAATGAGTGAATGAACATGTCTAATAAAATTGCTGGAAAATATATTATGAAAGGCCAGATATAAGGCATCGAGCATTTTATAAAAACAGAAAATAATAATAATAATGTACATTGAATTTTTTTTTATAATAGTATGGATATTTGCAATTATAAAAAATTGTTATAAGTAACGAGCACTGAGCCAATTATGGTTATGTATTATTTAATACACACGCATCTTTATCGTCGTCCTGGTGAAAGAATTGAAAAAAGTCACAGAAACTTATACTTTATGCGTGACATTTAGAGATAAAGATGGGATTGTATGAATTTATATATATATATATATATATATATATATATATATATATATACACACACACACACACATTATACATAGATAAGAGCATCATGGACAATCATGGTATGGGTAGTTGTTAGATCAGAATGGCTATTGTTTCATAGAGTTAAAGCGTAGGGGTTTTTGTTTTAAATCAAACGGTGGTTCATCTGGATTGTTTTTAAAAAAAACGTCGTTGTTCCTTACAGAAGGTAATTGGTTTAGACGTCTTCACTAAACACTCCCCATGGGTATCTTTCTAGCAATTTTTACACTTGTGTTTTATAATCAAATTTTTAATGTTTATTTTTGGCACCATGTTGTTCTTCACCTTCGTTTTCATAAACTCTAACCTCCTGAACTCTAACCTCATGAACTCTAACCTCCTGAACTCTAACCTCCTGAAACATTTTTCCAGGAGCCATAGTGTGACTCCCCCGCTGCAAGTCCAATATCTCGGTGAATTGTTTGGGAGTTTGGACATCTTTCGGCGTTTTGACAACTGGTGCAATGGGTCTTTGATAATATTTATTTTGATAATTGTCACCTGATGCCCTTCGATCAAATCTCCCCAATTGCATTTCTGTTTCATCTTTTGTTTTCAGCACATCAAACCTGGACCGAGGTTCTTTAAAATTTTTCTTTGATCGATCCGAGATATTCCCGATACTACTGTGGCTAGACAATGAATTCTTTACAGGTGTACTTAAATTCAATCCCGTCTTTGGAAATTGAACTTTCCTGTCATATTTTGGTGGTTTACTTCTATCAATTCCAGATTTTTCCAGATCTGATTCAAGGTCAAGATCTTCTGGGTGTCTTCTATAATACTCTTCACCGGTTCTGTCCGATATATTGGCTTCTAGAGATGTGATAAGTGTGCGGGATTTTATAGATCTCTCTCGTGAATATGTCAGAGCCCTTGATTCAAAGGTCAAGGTCTTATGCGCGGAGACAGACGGAGTGTCAGGTGTCTCATCTTTCAGTCTTCTCCTGGGGAAAAAATTGATTAATTTCGTTCTTGTAATTATAAAACTTTAATTTTAATGATCATTTAAGAATTCGGTATGATTTCTTTTGCAAACAAAAGAAAATAGTGAATTTATCTACGATAATGTGAGCTATTATCAAGTTTTATAAGAATACATTTTAATGAAAGTAAAACTTAATTAAGAAAAGAAATATTTTCATGCAGTAAAAGAAACACGTGAAAGGTCTACAAGAATAACTAATATGGGAGTCATGGTTGCAGACTGGGATGAAGACGTAAATTCGTGCTCTGGCAGTAACTCATTTCGGTGAACTAAACTAGATACATATTCTGTAGGCCTAAGATTAATCTCTTAAAGCCTTGGCTAATACTTGTGCAATCAGCTCCATCTGCTGAGCAGTGCCATACAACATTGTCTTTACGTGAGACTCGTTTGCCTCCCGTAACTCCCCGGTTATGTCTAGCACGGGACATGACGTCAGCAGGTGTGTGGCCGTCTCAGAGGCTTGGCTGCAATGACGGCAGTGCGAGTCCCTGATGTTCGGTTTACTAAACTGAGAGGATTCAAACGAAACTTAAACAGGTTTCCAATTATTCCCAGACGATCAACCAACCAAGTAGAAGGACGGAGACGCAGAGTTGGCATGAACCCAACTGTCAACACAGTCGTACTTACCCGCTTCCGGTTTCAGAAAGCCTTCGAACCCTGGTCGCGGCTGTAACTTCCTGTTTCGTATCGTCGTGTGTTGATTGGTGGAGTCCGCTGTTTAAGTACATCTCCAGGCCAATGACGTCACAAAGCATCTGCAGACAAACAGTCAAAATAGATTAGACACGACCGTCACACAACAGGATCATGTAGGACCTCAATAGTTGGGTACGATGAAAAAAGTATGCAACTAAACCAAAAAAAAAACTCAATAGAAGAGAAGTTGTAAAAGTCTTGAATATTTTTGTCCTGTAGAGAGTGCGGAACGCGAAACGACCAAAGAGATGAAAAGAAATTTTACACTAACATCAAAATGTAGGTCAGGAAATGAGCTCATGGCAACAGACGATCAGCGGTTAATTTTTTAATTTTGCTTAATTTTTAAAATATTTTGAATATATTTAAATTGAAGCACAGCAGAAGTACTAGAATACTACCGACTGCTTTAACTCAAGTGTTCTTGTTGAAATTTCTCGACATATATTATTTTCTCTGAATTTTAACGGACTTTTCTTTCCTAGTGCTACAAATGGGGAGCACAAACTGAAAATAAATTAATACAATTGACATAATATTTTAGTTTAAAGTTTGTCATAAAAACGTAAATTGCTCACTCACCTCTTCATCTTTAGACTGGAGAACTTTCATAACGTTTGTGAACGTTCGTATCAGCAAAGTGAACTCTGCTCTACCAGCTCCCAACTGTGGCATCATTATTTTACTGGCAGACAAAATGGCCGTCACCGCTCTGTTTAGGTGGTCTGCTGACACAAGAACGTGTTTGAGCGTCTTCTCAAGTTCTTCCTGCTGACTTCTACGGTCACGTGGTATCTCCAAGTTGTACTCTCTGATCCCAGTTTCCAGAGTGGTCAGCACTTTCAGGCTCGCACACCTGAACAGCTGCAGCTTAACTTCCTGTACAAATTGTTGCGTCATCTCATCGGGAGCGCTCGTCAATATTTCCTTCAAATCGGCCAATGAGTTTTCAGCTTCTGGGCTGTTGCTCTGCAGAGAAAAAACCTCAAACAAAACAAACAGCAATTTTAATCTGTTGGAAGTTTCAAGAAGTGTCCTCTTATCTCTTGGAAATTTTTGGATCAGAGCCTTGATTTCAGGAGGCAAATTTAAACCGTCGAACAGAAGTTTCGATCGTTTGATTTTAATTCTGTCAACATTCGTCAATTGGTTTTGTTTCAGCATTTTCTCTTTCAGACGTTCCCTGCGCCGCCATCTTTCGTTGATGACGTCTTCATACCGCAAACACGTCATGATTGGCTTAGAACACTTTGGACAGGGGATATAGCTCGTTCCACAAGGATCAAAATTTTGGACGTATTGATCCAGTTCATCAACATAAAAAACGTGCTGGCAGGATGGAATTTTCAAGATTAATCTATGCTTGCCGGGGCCTACACGGTTAGTTTGATAACCACTGCTTTTATTGGTTTTTGATTGCATGGCCGTAACAAGGCGACTCGTTTTTGCATCAAAGCCTCTGATCTCTTCTGATCTCTCTATTACATTTATTTCTTCACAAACTTCACATACGCAAAGTTCTCCACAGATTCCAGCGCAGATGTGATTGCAAAATTTTCTTTGGCCTCCTTTGCCAACTCGCTCATATTTCCTAATTAGTTGTTCACATTTTTCCTGACACAAACTATTGTTCCACGATCCTGAACAAATCTTTAGGGTGAAGTCGTGATCGCAATATTGAACGCATTTTTCTGCACACGGGGGACAAGGCTCCCCGCACGCGTGTTTGTATTCTTCAGGAGCACTTCTGCACGAAAAATGCCGGCATTTAAAGTTGCATCTCTGGGTGCAGGGTCCGCATACTGTCCCACACCTTCCGTGGCATGGGTGACCGCAACGGAGAATTTTCTGATATTCTTCGGAGCACATGGTGTGAACTGCCCCTTGTAGACATGTCGAACACGTCCCTTTACACTTGTGCCCACAGGCCAGCGCGTCTTCACAAACTTGACCACAACGGGCATCCGAAGTTGCCTGGTGGCAGGGTATCTCATAGGTGTGACCACACGGTGAGAAAATGTGCTGCTTCATAATGGGACACGGAGGATGCTGGGGATTAACTCGACAGTCGCCACACTTTCCAGAACATTGGTGTCCACAAGAAAGAACATGAGAACACCTCTGAGAACACACCGCGTCTTTCGGTGACACTGAACAAGGTATCACATCTTCGTGGCCACAGTAGGGCATCCACCTCCTAACTGGTACCTGACACGCGCCACAATCTTTAAAACAAGGAAGGCTGCACGCATGTCCCTCGGGGCACACTCTTGTACACTTCTTCTTGCATCTATAGTCCGTGTGACTTATATCGTAACCGTGGCATAGAAGTTCACACAGATGTCCGCACGGCAGACGGAAATCACAGGGCTTGCCGCAGCCTCCTTCTGGACACTTGCCGAAATCCTTGACACTGACCAGCTCTCTGGTGGTCACCGGGTGGTTTGGGCAGTAGACGGGTAAACCCCGACCGACGATACCATCGCTCTCGGCTGTCGCAACTATTTTAGACCAAAGTTTGCTTTGTGATGCGAGGAGCCGGAAGTTACCCAGAATGTAGAGTCCTTTCTTTGCGCGCGATAAGGCAACACAAACCCTGTTGTCTGTTTTAAGGAAGCCGACACTATTGTTCTGGTTGCTTCGGACCAACGATAACAGGATGACGTCATTTTCCTCTCCCTGAAAATCGTCCACCACAGAAACTCTAACATCTTTTCTTTTCAATAAATTGTTTATCGTGGTCACCTGGCCGGCGTAGGTGGCCAGTAACGTTATCTGTGTGGGTTCGTATCCTTGATTGATGAGGTACTCAAAAAGGGCTACAACGAATTCCGCTTCATGCATGTTTGATTTACTGAAGCTGTTTCCTGTTTGTGTTTCTGGCATCGTGTGGTTGATGAAGAAAAGGTTTTTAGAAATCCCGCGAATGTTATCAAATGTGTGGACTGAGTTGTGGTTCTCAAGCATAGGGTAAATGTGCTGCACGAACTTGGCTATTTCTGGCCTCATTCTGTGCTGGACTCTGAGCGTCACGTGGGGTATCTCGTTGTTGATGAGCCTCTCAAACATGGATACCTCCAAGCCGAAATGGACGGCAAGATGGTAGACGGCGGGGTTGGGCCTCAGCTGCTGGTGGTCCCCTATCAATATCAGGTGGTTACATTTCTCGTTGAGAGCTGTCACGATGTGGGACTCCAAGACTTCTGCAGCCTCCTCCACCACAATGATCCTACAGCCCAGCGCCTGGAGTACAGCCCTGTGCTTTGCTGCTCCAGTTGTTGTCATGCCGATAACTTTGGCGGTTCTCAACACGGCGAGGGTCTCTTCTGACTCTTTCTTTTTCCTCATTTCCGAGTATTTTTCGTGCTTTTTGAGAAGTTTTTTCATCTTGTTCAACAGTTGTTCTCTGAACCTAGTTAGCCATAATTTGTACAATGAATACCTTGTCTTTGAATCAAGTCTCCACACGTTTTTTATTTCAGACTCTTCTTTGACAGACAAAGCAGCGCTGGTTATTATGTTGCTCGTGGCTTCCTTGAATCCAACGGTCTGTGTTATTTCCCTTGAGATGGCATCTCTCTTCAGCGTGTCTTTCTCTGTGATTTGAAGATCCAATAACAGAGATCCAAAAATCTTCTATTGTTTCTCTTTTATTGGTGCTATTCACAGGAGTGGGTGCTGAAATCGTGCCACTGTCCTGACTCTGCTGAACAAGATTCAGCTCTTGAGTTAGGGTCTCAATGTCATCCATCAGTTCACGTGGACTTTTCTGTGGGCCCAGGAGCCAGCTCTTCACTATTTGTTCGTTTTCTTTCATTCCTGTCTTACCCACACAATCCTTGAGTTTTTCAAAAAAGTCTTTGAGATTATAATGTTGGAAGCATTCGTCGGGGATTATTTGAGAGTAGGAAAGTTGAAGCCTGTTGTT
Organism: Radix auricularia; assembly: GCA_002072015.1. Classification (NCBI taxonomy): domain Eukaryota; kingdom Metazoa; phylum Mollusca; class Gastropoda; family Lymnaeidae; genus Radix; species Radix auricularia. The sequence goes on along the minus strand of MUZC01000668.1, from coordinate 97,409 downwards.
TAATATCTTCCTTTTCCTTTCGCAGTCTGCTTCATTCCTTTTTTGATTGAGAAACGCCTTTTCATTTCGAACTCCTTCTCTGAAACGATTGAGAGCATTGCAATACATGCAAGCTCTGTCAATGATATCCATTCTACGGTGTGGGTTCAGCTTCTTTGAAGGGTATTTCCAGCTTAGCACCAGCTCTTCGAGTCGACGTTGTATCAATTTAGGCAGTGCCACTATGGGGGACACATCGCTTGTATTCAGCCAAAGAGCCATGCTGTGATGAGTGTCGGAAATGCCCCCAGCACCTGCAACCAGAGACCTGTAATGGCTCTCTAACATGAAATCTTTTAAAACATGTTTCGATTGAACACCGATACTCAATGTGTCCAGGTCTCTCTTTGTTTCTTCGATCTCTTCTTCAACTTGTATAACCTCACTCAGGTAGTTGATTGGCTTCCGAAATTTACGTCTGATTTTTTTCAAGTTAAATTGTGAAAGTTTTGAGGATTTACTGTTTCCTCCCACGCGAACGATGCCGTCTGGGGTAAATTCTAAGAGCCCTTCTAGGAACTGGTCCAAAGCGTGATTAGTGTAGCAGACTATTAAGATTGGGTCGTTTCTGTTTTCCGGATTTCTCGCAATCTCCTGTTTATTATTTAAAAGTAGTTGTACAACTTTCAGACCAACAAACGTCTTTCCTGTACCAGGAGGTCCTTGAATTATGGCCAGTTCTTTGGTCAGGGCCAGTTTGATCGCTTCCCCTTGTGACACGTTCAGACACATGTCTCCTGCTGGAGGCCATTTCACTGTGGTCAGCACCGGCACTCTGGTGGGATTGTCTCCACTCACCAATATATCTGCCAGGTCGTAATTTGGAATACCTTTGGCCCCACCTGACGGGAGTAGATACTTTGGCGGTTTGAGCTGTTTTCGACCATGGACAATTATATTCTGAAACGGCAGCTGTGTTTTCATCTCACGAATACCATGTAAAACCTGGTTGTACGGCTCAAAGTATACAACCGACTCAGCCATGATGAAGTTGTCGCGTACCGTGGAGTTCAACAGTATATCCAGACCTTCTTTCACGCTGATGTCCAATCTCCCTTTAAGGGCGTCGGAGCTGTCAACGACCACCGCAACCACGACGTTCTGGAAAAGGTCTTTTGACAAGCAGACGAGAGCGCCGTGCATCAAGCGTCTGTCTTGTTTCCAGTTGTCGGCCCGGAGCTTGGAAACATCGAACTCTACACGGTGGTTGTACCCGTGTTTGAAGTTTGTGCCAGAAATGTGCACGCTGTAGTACATTCTCAGATCTGTGCAACTTTCACTTTTTCGCCCCTGGTTTTTTCTCAGATCGCTGATTCCTTGTCGCAGCGGACACATGAAATCTTCTCTCAGCAGTCGAAACTGAACGCCGATGTAATGGTCAACGTCTCGGTATGGGCCTTTGAGGACGGCGCGGGGAACGTAAGGCGTCAGCGTGTCATCTAAGTCCGGTGCTGTGGGAATGATTGACATGTTGCCGATGTCATCCGAAGGCGTGTATTCGTTTGTACATTCAAATGCCCCTCCCCTTCCGGTCGCTGGGATGTTTTCGCTTTGAGATTTTTCAAAAATGTACACGCTCATTGCTCGTCTGTGAAGGTCATTAAAGAATTTTAAAAGCCGGGGCTTGCTAATAAAGTTACTCAGGTGTTGAACTACACTTATCAGCTGTGCTATTGCTACCACGCACTTCCAGGCGCATGCGGGGACATCATCGAGAGTGGATGACAAAACCCTGGACACTGCTTCTAAAAATAGCTCACAGTCTTTACGGTCAAGCTTGACCAACCCCTGTAAGATGAAATCATTTAAATGACGGCTGAGGAGAGCTCCATCACAGACGGTTCTCAAAAGCTGCACCACGGCTTCCCGATTGTTATTAGCTTGTGTAACACGAGCCAGGGTCTTGACGAGAAGGTAGACGCACTCCCCGTCAATTTGATGCTGCCCCAACAGCTCCACGAGTCCAGCGCGTTGGTCGTTGATTGACAGAAGCAGCTCATCTCCGTTGGACATTTCTGACCACTCTCTCAACAACTCTACTCTTATCCGGGGTCGTTGGAGTTTTTCATTGATTCTGTTAACCTCAAGGTTCATTTGTTTGAGACGCATCGTCTTGTCTTGTTTAGTATTTTCATTGTTTATATTTTTTAAATCGTTTGTTGATGCCTTGACTGTTTTTCTTGATTCATTTTTTCTCATTATTATGACATGTGCTCTACGTTGCAAAGCTTCCAAAGAATGCAATACAAATTTATCAACCCCATCCACATCTTTAACAGACCTCAGTAGCTGGGAAACTATAGACTGACATTTGACAGCGTGGATGGGGAAAATATCAAGGACTGTTGTTATTAACGTGAAAGCTGCTTTCATAAACTTCTTACAATATTTCCGGTTGAGTTTTTTGAGTCCAACAGCAGCGAACATTTCCAAGTGGATTTTAAAGAAATGTCCGTCACAGATGGTTCTTAAAATCTTTTCCAGAGAACCTCGACTGCGTTTGACAGAAGTAATTCGAGCAAGCGAGATTGTAAGAAGGGTAACACATTCCCATCGCAGCGACCTCTGTTCCAACAGTTGCACAAGTCCTGCAGATTGGTCAGTTATAGATTGAAGCAACAGTTCTTCATCGACCACAGAAGACCATTCTGTTAGTCTCTTGAAAGAGACCGGCCCCTGTGTTGAGACCGGCCCCTGTGTTGAGACCGGCCCCTGTGTTGAGACCGACCCCTGTGTTGAGACCAGCTCCTGTGTTGAGACCGGCCCCAGTGTAGAGACCGGCCCCTGTGTTGAGACCGGCTCCTGTGTTGAGACCGGCCGCTGTGTTGAGACCGGCCGCTGTGTTGAGACCGGCCCCTGTGTTGACACCGGCTCCTGTGTTGAGACCGGCTCATGTGTTGACTGTACTTTTGTGTCTGATAAGTGCCCGCCTTTTATATTCTTGAAACGTTTACGCAAGGGCATTTTCTTTCTGCATCTTGAAGTCATTTTGGTCTCATCAATGTCTTCGGACATGTCTTATATTGCGATTTATATTTTTATTGAAACACTTAGTCTTAGCCTATTTTTTTTTTTTTAAAAGAAAACAATAAGCTGTTAGAATCTATAAGGAGAGAGCCAACTTATTGAATGAGTTTTTTCAGTGCGTGTTTAGAAGATAGACTTTTTTTTTTAAATCTCTTTTAAAATTTTTGTTTCCTATAATTCCAAGTAGTTTTTGATTTTGTTTTAAATTTTCTTGTTTCTTCATTATATATTATGATTAGTATGCATATATATTGTGGAGGCCCTGAGGGCGAATTGTCGGCGCTAACTTCACAATATTTAATCGAGCCCAGGTCAATGTGATCGGGATCATGGAGATAGTCAGACCCCCTAACAACATCTTCCAAAAGGAGTTTTTTTATTTTTATTATGATTAAACACATTAACGAACTTATTTCTTTACTTATTTAATGTCTTCGTTGACCGAGATAGTAATTCAGTATCAATGCGCAAGTCCAGACATTAGTGGCCATTTTATTTCATTGAACTTTTTGATAACAGTTATTGATCTCCGTGACCTGTGACGTCCCTGAAGATAAAATGAAATAAAATAATTGACAGGGATGTTTATTGATATAATCTGTGTACAGATTCAGAAGAAAATATTTAATGAGTTACCCCCCTTAGATTTGCACCGCAACTCCGTCTCTTTCACTATTGTGAATGTAATATTTTATCATAATTAATTATTATGTATATTTGGATATTTATAACTATGTGTGTATGCAAATGTATGCTTTAAAATCTTATAATAACTAGAGATTACCCTATAAAAACTTAATAACCCTAGGAATAACAAGACGTTATACTTGGTGCAATCAATAATGGAAGCTATTAAAAGAAGCTGTCTCTGAAAAAGAATGACTCGACACAACAATGGTTTCGAGTAAAAAACGTTTATATATCTATCAACCCCAAATAGTGCTGAACCGCCTTTGGCTCGATGTCCTAGACACTTTTTCCCGACCTTGAACTCATTAGTATTTTAACCAAATTAAATCTACAGGGGCAGATTTTCCACACGAAATTTTAAACATCCGTCAAACAAAAGAAAACAATTCAACCATATTTAATTGTTGGCAAGTAGCTGAAACGTTATAAATAAGTGGTAGTAGAAATTTAAAATGAGGATTTTAAATATTTGTGTGTGTGTGTTATTTGTTTGTTAGGTTATTTTATTTATTTCTTAAATTTTTTTTTTTACTTTTTTTAAAAAAAAACCTAGGTAAATTTTACAGACTGCCTGCCGATCGATGTCACATTGATTTTTTTTTTTTAAATTTAGATTTCTTAAAGCTAAAAAGTAATAATTAATTTCAGTTTGTTTTAAATTTTGTGTTGTAGGCTCCAAATACTTACGGCTAGTCTTCCAGAACGTTCACGACAAAGCATCGAAGATACAAGCGCTTCCAATGTAAGAAAAACGATCCAATGGGAAGTTAGGACATGATGTCACGCACCGCCTGCTGTTAACGTCGCACGGCTTTTATCTGCTCACTCCCAGTAATAAACCGAAACACAGTCGCGATAGTCTACCCGGAAATCTCTGTCACCTTCGGGACCTATAAATAGCGGCTGATGTGAGCATAATATGATTTAATCAAAGCCCTGCTGCTAAGATATGCACGGCGCACCATGTCCCTACTTAGATTGCGGCACACCAAGTCCCTAATCAGACAACGTCACACAAAGCCCCTACTCAGACTACGTCACACCAAGTCCCTACTCAGACTATGTCACACCAAGTCCCTACTCAGACTACGTCACACCAAGTCCCTACTCAGACTACGTCACACCAAGTCCCTACTCAGACTACGTCACACCAAGTCCCTACTCAGATTACGTCAGACCAAGTCCCTACTCAGACTACGTCACACCAAGTCCCTACTTAGACTACGTCAACCCAAGTCCCTACTCAGACTACGTCACACCAAGTCCCTACTCAGACTACGTCACACCAAGTCCCTACTTAGACTACGTCACACCAAGTCCCTACTTAGACTACGGCACACCAAGTCCCTACTCAGACTACGTCACACCAAGTCCCTACTTAGACTACGGCACACCAAGCCCCTACTTAGACTACGTCACACCAAGTCCCTACTTAGACTACGTCACACCAAGTCCCTACTCAGACTACGTCACACCAAGTCCCTACCTGGATTGCGGCACAGCACTAGCCAAAACGTATACATTTGGAGAACATAAATACTTTCCGAACTATGTCCGTTTGGGGGGGGGGACTTTGGATATGAGTAGTTAAATACTCTATATTACACATAGGCAAAACCAGTCTCAGCAACCCTCGGATGACTAGAGTGGTCCACGTCGATTCGACGGACGAACGAACGTTTACTATATATTGTAAATTTTCGTTGTGGTGAAGAAGGGTGAGCACTCATTTTTTTGTATCGGGCAAGAACTAGTTTCTATATTTTAAATACAATTTTCACGGAACTTTCTTTTTGATCGCGACAGCTTAAAGCTGAACAAATCGATGTCATCTTGTCTACAGCCAGGCAGGGTGCCATACAGGGGCGGCTTTAACAGTTCGGGACGGGGGGGGGGTGACTTGGGTCAGTGTCGTAACCAAGAGTTGCAAATATATTTTTTGTACGATTAAAAATCGCATATAATAAAAAAAATCTAAAAATGTTATTAATAAACTTTTAATAATTACTACTGACTAAAATCATAGAAACTGTCAGTTATAAATATGGCTACAAAACGAATTTACTTCTCCCATTCGGGTTCTTTGTACTCTTCAATTCATTTCAGCCATTCCCGGATTTCTCTGTTTCCTGGCTCAAGGAACTAGACCCCTCATTTTAGAGCTGATAAACAAAACTGTATCGATACTAGCAGAGGCGATGGGCAAAACTGTATCGATACTCAACATTAGAGCTTTTAGTCAAAGATTTATCAATATTTCACAATGGAACTAACGCAAAATTTCATCAATCTATACCATTAGCATGGATGACAGACATAAATAGTTCTGTACAGATGACAGATAAAAACATCAGCTCTCCATTGAATGCCAGTGATAGGGTGTATACAACGGTTGACCACTTCGTGGTGTTATCTTTGATATCAGATGTATTCCCCTTGAGTTAAAGGAAAATTGGTTTCAGATTTGGACATTGAGGTTTTAGAAAGTTAAGGGTTAATTTATATAATTTTTTTTAAATAATAGGATTTTCTTGTTATAGATGCACCAAAAATGTTTTATTTTGTGGGGAAATGTACTGACAATGATATATTCTCATAGGAAATCTACAACCAATGGAATATTCATGTTGGAAATTTATTTGTAAAAGATAAATTATGCTATCAATGGAAATTGTAAAAAATATTTTATAGTCTCATAGGATATATACAAACAGGGGCGGATTAAGACTGCACGGGGCCCCGGGCTGCAATCAAACGGGGGCCCTATCCAGCCAGCATTCTTAAAATAAAATGATTGTTAACAGCTTATATAAGACTGTAACTAAATTTTAATAATGAAAAGAAAAGGAAAAAGAAGAAATAACTGTTTGATGTGTTCGCGGTAGTTATAATTGAGTGTGAAAAGAAAAAAAAATTTTCGCCCTTGCTGGGAATGGAACCCGATAACGGTAGCATCACAGGCATGTATTATCCCCACTCAGCCAGCGGAACTTCTCGAAAATGTGAAATTTTAAAGATATAAACTATATTTTATAGCATGTGAAGTGAATCAATTAACGTTTTTCGATTATTAGGTACTATCAATACTATCATGTCTGAACGCGATAAGTTGTATTGATAGTATTTATTAATTTATTATATTTTCAAGGGTTCGTGCAAACTTTTGTACACTTTTATTGTAAAATATAAAAAGTTTGGGGGCCCCTAAACCGTCGGGGGCCCCTAAACCGTCGGGGGCCCCTAAACCGTCGGGGGCTCGTGGCTTTAGCCCGTTCAGCCCCCCCCCCTTAATCCGCCATAGTATACAAACAATGGTATGCTCTCATTAACCCTAACCCTTACCCTAACCCTGGGATGTGGTGGTCGAGAGGTAGCGCTCTTTCATACAAAGTTATCCTAATGTTCTTTCATAATAAGTTATTATGATGTTCTTTCATACTAAGTTGTTATAATTTTCTTTCATACTAAGTTATTATAATGTTCTTTCATACTAAGTTATTATAATGTTCTTTCATACTAAGTTATCTTAATGTTCTTTCATGCTAAGTTATCTTAATGTTCTTTCATGCTAAGTTATCTTAATGTTCTTTCATACTAATTTATCATAATGTTCTTTAATACTAAGTTATTATAATGTTCTTTCATACTAAGTTATTATAATGTTCTTTCATACAGAGTTATCAAACGTGTTCTTTCACACAGAGTTGTCATACTTGTAATCTATATCAATTTTGAAATCTATGTTCTGGCTCCCGTGTATGGTGGGGTGGGGAGACGGGGGCTTGGTGTTTCCTTGAAGACGGGCAGCACATCAAGAATATCTGAAAGGGGAGGTTAGTAGGGCAGTGGGCAATAGACTCAAATATAAGCCAAGTGTTTTTGCCTCAACTGTACCTCTTTAACATTGTCAGGACGGTGTTTGTCATTTAACACTTGTATCTTCTTTTTCCTTGGTCTTCCTTCCAGTCATGCACCAACAGAGTGTGTGTAAGAAAAGCTTTTAACTGGAATACATCCGAAGGACTGATTTTATTGACCATTTCAAACTACGTTCGTACCCACTTACCTCGACCTCGGTTATCTCGCCAACCCTATTATCTTGACGATTTGCGGCAAACCCGTAGGCCGAAGACCCACTTTATCTTGACCTCGGTTATCTCGCCCACCCTATTATCTGGACGCTTTCCGGCAAACCCGTAGGCCGTAGACCCACTTTATCTTGACCTCGGTTATCTCGCCCACCCTATTATCTCGACGCTTTTCGGGAAATCCCTATGCCGTCGATATAACCGGGTCCGACTGTATATTTAAAACTGTCTGCATACACCAGACGGTTGCTTCATATAGAGGCTGATCGCTATAAATAAAAATATTGTCTCTAAAATTTGCTGGTACACGAGACACTTCTAGAGCACTTCTTGAAAAACAAACCCAGCCGCCCCCTTTTCTACTACTAAAACACATAGTTCCCACTGTGTTGTCTCCACTACATGCACGTATTATTGGTATCAGTATTTGTTGCCATTAATGGATTAGCCGACTGACAAACTAAATTGACTTTAAAGTTCAGCAATGAACGCTAATTGTCAGTTGTGAAACGTGATAAGTTCACGGCGTTTCAATGTAAACAGTTTAATCAATTTTCGTTAACTGTGCATAAGTGAGTCGCTTCAGTCAACCGCGGGCGTCAACAAGGTATCTGATACCAACTTTCCTGGACCTCGGGTCGTGTGACAAGCAATCTTCCCGTTTAAGCTGCGGGGCCGCGCGGATATCTGACCGACGCCGCGCAGCAAATTTGGTAAAATATTGCACAGAAAATGGATGCTGAGCAACCCTGCACACAAGTGTTTTATTTTGATCACTGACCAACGGACATTAGAGGCCATTAGAGGGAGCATTGGTGAAACTGGGCTCGCTTGACCTCAGGTCACCTGATATGGGGCCTCTCTTTACATCAGGTCACCTCACATTGGGCCTCTCTTGACCTCAGGTCACCGGACACGGGGCCTTTCTTAACCTCAGGTCACCTGACACGGGGCCTGTCTTAACCTCAAGTCACCTGACAAGGGGCCTCTCTTGACATAAGTTTATCTGACATGGGGCCTCTCTTGACATAAGTTTATCTGACATGGGGCCTCTCTTGACATAAGTTTATCTGACATGGGGCCTCTCTTGACCTCTGGAAATATATATCTAGAGATGCACACATAGACACATGAACCACATTTCCCTCGAATAAATATTGTCATATCAACGCCAATGCCCTTTAACCAAACATAAACGACGGACCTGTGAGAAAACGGTGATCCATTACGTAACAAAAATTTTTCCTGTATTTCCAACGTTGTTTTATTATTTTTTTTAAACAACAATAAAAAAAAACTTTAACGAAAATAGAAGAATAGAGCCGAATCAGGTGAGATATAATTAGTTCCTTGCAGACGACATGTTACACCAGGTAATTACCCGTTGCTCTCTGCGCCAACACATTCTCCGCCGGATGTCAGTCGGCGACCTGGCCATGTCGGTGACGTCAACTACCGTTAACTACAGGCGAGAATCGACAGACCTATTACCAGTGGCGTATCCATAACTAAACAAAAGGTGGGTAACATTGTATAACCCAGTATACATATTATAACTCGGTTATTGGTCTAGATAATGTAACACATACGTAGCAGAATTACTAAAATTGTTACTGATAAAAGCAAAATTTGGAAGGCGAAATTCCTCAATTTACGCCCATGTTATAGTTCTAATTCTAGCTACTAAAGAGGGCGCTATTTTGTGAGTCAGTTACGAAGTAGTGAGCTTCAGTGAGTCTAATTAAATGGACCGAAGTAGACCCCAGGGGCGGATTAAGACTGCACGGGGCCCCGGGCTGCAATCAAACGGGGGCCCTAGCCCTAACCAGCCAGCCCATTAAAATAAAATGATTGTTAACAGCTAAAATATGGCTGTAACTAAACATTAATAATGAAAAAAAAACGAACACGAAGAAATAACTGTTTTAAGTGTTTGCGGTATGTTACAATTGAGTGTGAAAAGAAAAATTTAATTATCCACTGCTTGGAATCGAACTCGACACCGGTTGCATCACGCGCCTGTGCTCTCTCCACACGGCCAGCGGAACTTGTCTAAAACGTGAAATTTTAAAACAATAAACTATATTTTATACTATGTTCTCTAAGTGAGCCAATTAAATCAAGTTTTATCGATTATTAAGACTGAATCGCTAACAGTTGTGTAGATAATAATTTCTTTTTAAAATTTTTATTATACTGTCAAATCTCAAACCGTCGAGGGCCCCTGGCTTTAGCCCGCTCAGCCTCCCCCCCCCTTAATCCGCCATAGGTAGACCCCATAATTCATAGTGGTTATTATGTCTCAAGGTGCCATCAAGAGTAACATGGGGAATGGCAACAGTCAGGTTTTATTTCTGTTGACATACTTCTGTTGAAAGAAATCGTAAATGAGACGATGAAAACAAAACAAAGAGTAAGATATGTAATGTGTTCCTGCTGGCCCGCAGGTGCATGTCTAAACACAACGAGAACCCTTGAATCACAACATAACACAAGCGGTCTGGACTTGAAGACTCGCGATTCGTTTGAGGGTTAATGTGACCTTTCCTTTCCTCTGATGTTTTTGTACATGGAGTGGGGGCTGCTGGGGGGTTGGGGTTAAGACTGAATGGCTACAGTAAGATCCTTATTAGAGAAGCTGTTGTATGTGCTAGCCACGCCCAACTGACCTATGACCTATTCCCATCCACGCAATGTACATCAATGGAAATCTCTCTTCTGTCGTTCAGTTCAGCGAACAACAAATATTTGGTGTGTTTCGATGAGTCACGTTTTTTTTTTGTAGTGTCTCGTAACGTCTCGTTGTGCCTCGTGTTTTGTTATGTCTCTTTGTGTCTTATTTGGTCAGATACTTAGGTTATTTTTGTTTGTTGTCAGACATAGACGTACTTGTTTACATATCATGAGAAATTTACCTTTACGGCAGATGGTGAATTACCTTTACAGCATAGCTATTACTATTACCTTTACACTAGAAGCTGCATTATCTTTACAGCAGATGCCGTATTACCTTTACAGCATAGCTATTACTATTACCTTTACACTAGAAGCTGCATTATCTTTACAGCAGATTCCGTATTACCTTTACAGCATAGCTATTACTATTACCTTTACACTAGAAGCTGCATTATCTTTACAGCAGATGCCGTATTACTTTTACAGCATATCCAATTAGTATTACCTTTAAACTAGAAGCTGCATTATCTTTACAGCAGATGCCGTATTACTTTTACAGCATATCCAATTAGTATTACCTTTAAACTAGAAACTGCATTATCTTTACAGCAGATGCCATATTACCTTTACAGCATAGCTATTACTATTACCTTTACACTAGAAGCTGCATTATCTTTACAGCAGATGCCGAATTACTTTTACAGCATATCCAATTAGTATTACCTTTACACTAGAAGCTGCATTATCTTTACAGCAGATGCCGTATTACCTTTACAGCATAGCTATTACTATTACCTTTACACTAGAAGCTGCATTATCTTTACAGCAGATGCCGTATTACTTTTACAGCATATCCAATTAGTATTACCTTTACACTAGAAGCTGCATTATGTTTACAGCAGATGCCGTACTACTTTTACAGCATATCCAATTAGTATTACCTTTACACTAAAAGCTGCATTATCTTTACAGCAGATGCCGTATTACTTTTACAGCATATGCGATTAGTATTACCTTTACACTAAAAGCTGCATTATATTTACAGCAGATGCCGTATTACTTTTACAGCATATCCAATTAGTATTACCTTTACACTAAAAGCTGCATTATCTTTACAGCAGATGCCGTATTACTTTTACAGCATATGCGATTAGTATCATCTTTACAGCATTTTTCAAATTACCTTTACATGAGACGCCGAATTACAATTCGATCAGTGGCTTTGGTTGAATAACTCAACTTTTTAAGTTAATTGTTAACAGTGAACTTTGTGGTGAGTTCCCATCAAATTTCCGCCCTGCAGTTTCTGAGTCACTAATCTCTACAATTTGTCCTGTAATGTTGTCCCTTCAAAACAAGGAGGTAAAATTCTCGCACTGGGTCTGTCTTTCTAATCTGACCACCACCATCCTTCCACCACCCCTCACACACACACACACACACACACACACACACACACACACACACACACACACACATGTTCCATTTTTTTCTCTCCAAAAATCAACAGACTTGATCTTGGCCCAAAGCTTGAATTGGATAGAGAGCTGATGCAACACGCACTGAATGTCTTGAGGCATCCCAAAAAAAAAACAGGGTGAGGTAACAGCTGATGAAAGAAACACGGCGTATTGCGGTCAGGACGTAGGTTCCACAACTCCAGCATTGATCGCTGAGCGACATGGCGAGATGAGCGGGTACATGGAGGCTTTTCATTGGCTGGAAAGGCGCACACCCACTATACATTGTAAACAAATCTGTTCACTTCCGGTTTTCACGTCATAAAATCCCGCGGAATATTTCGTAGCCTCAGACCAAAACTAACTTGCTTATAGGAAAGTTGTCGTCATCAGAACTCTGTTACCAAGCTATCGGTAAGTAAACAAATTAATCTATTACTTGACAACAACAATACATAATGAACATTAATACTTGTGAATATTTATTTAGGACGTAACAGATCAACGTTAGACGTGTGGGTATTGTCTATTATAACAGAGTTAATAGAGGGGGCCGCGGTGGTCGAGTGGAAAGCACGCTCGACTGGCGGTCCGATGGTCACGGGCTCGAATCCATGGGATGCCAGTGACCCGTTCCCGGGGCCCAGGGCGTCCCCGAGTTCCACCCAGCCACAAATGGGTGAAAAGTGGCGGGGCAATGCGTGGAACCCTCAGCCGTGGCATGTGAACGCTGCATCATTTGCCAAAAACAACTGCTGCCCTGCAGATGGCCTTGGCTGACCAAAGCTATGGAAGCAAATCAAGAAAATACAGCAGGCTGAAGTCGGAGACCACGGGCCAATTGGCGCAAAACTCGTGGCACGCAAAACTCAATATTCAATATTGAGAACGAAGAAGAAGAAGACGAGTTAATAGAGACTCCAATTTAAATTGCTCAATTTTCTTTTCCAATTTTAAAATATATGAATTGCTTATATCTATAAATCTTTAGTTTCAATATTCGCCTTTAAAAACCTTCTCTGCTTTTGCTTTTCGTTGGCAATGTCACCTCCCCCCCCTATATGATTGTGAGGCCCCACATAGAATTGTGAGGCCCCATATAGAATTGTGAGGCCCCCACATAGAATTGTGAGGCCTCCACATATAAGTGTGAGGCCCCCACATATAAGTGTGAGGCCCCACATATATGTGTGAGGCCCCCACATATATGTGTGAGGCCCCCACATATATGTGTGAGGCCTCCACATATAAGTGTGAGGCCTCCACATAGAAGTGTGAGGCCGCCACAAAGAAGTGTCAGACCCCACATAGAAGTGTGAGGCCCCCACATAGAAGTGTGAGGCCCCCACATAGAAGCGTGAGGTCTACTCATAGAAGCGTGAGGCCCCCACATAGAAGTGTGGGGTCCCCCATAGAAGCGTCAGGCCTCCATAGAGATATGAGGCCCTGTGATATTGGCCATTGCGTATATATCAGTTCTTTATTACGGTAGGATGACGTGAAGTGAGGGACACGGGCGGAACTGACAAAATTCGCAGTTGGCTTCGTTTAACTTTTATTTAAAGAGATGCGTGCTGGTCGAGGGAGGAGAGAGAGAGAGCAGAGTTCATATCAGAAGTGAGGGGGGAGAACGAGAGAGAGAGAGAGGATGAGAGAGATTTTTTTTAAAAACTGAATTGATAAACACGTCTGCTTGAATAGCTAATTGGTGCACTACCCTTGAAGTCGTCATGCGCCTGCGTAGTATCGATGTCCCAGAATTCATTAGTGAAGGCCACCAGCTAACTGCTCGGTCACGTGGTTTGATGTGTTAACACAGGCATCGGAGAGTCGGAGTAGTGAACCACAAGTTTTAAATAAATGACAGGAGATCTGGGTGAAGGTCTAAATGACAGGAGATCTGGGTGAAGGTCTAAATGACAGGAGATGTGGGTGAAGGTCTAAATGACAGGAGATGTGGGTGAATGTCTAAATGACAGGAGATGTGGGTGAAGGTCTAAATGACAGGAGATGTGGGTGAAGGTCTAAATGACAGGAGATGTGGGTGAATGTCTAAATGACAGGAGATTTGGGTGAAGGTCTAAATGACAGGAGATCTGGGTGGATGTCTAAATGACAGGAGATCTGGGTGAATGTCTAAATGACAGGAGATAATCTGGGTGAAGGTCTAAATTACAGGAGATCTGGGTGAAGGTCTAAATGACAGGAGATCTGGGTGAAGGTCTAAATGACAGGAGATCTGGGTGAAGGTCTAAATGACAGATCTGGGTGAATGTCTAAATGACAAGACATGTGTGTCAGTCTAAAAACTCTCTCGATGCGGTAGTGTTATTTCAAGCACCTACTTTCAAGAGCAGTGGTTCATAAACTATGGTGACACAAGGTTTCATTGATAAGGAACTCCTGTAATTTTGTTGAACTTGGAAAGTAAAGGTCTTTAATAAAAAAAATATATAAAAAACCCTCATCAAGACAGTTTTATTTAACATCGCTTAAAATTAGCGTGCTGGGAATCAATGATTAAAGTATTTTAAAGTCTCATACTGAAAGTGTAGGCTATAGAAATGTCCATCTAAACTCTACATCGCTACAACTGTTTCAAGTTTCAACATATGTTTTGAAATGCATGTCAAATGGAATAGAAGAACGCAGAAAATTAGAGTTGGGTTGTTCTGCTCACATGATAAATTAAACATCTTGGCATTTGGCATTATAAAATTAGTGTCTTTGATTATGCATCTCAGTTTCTAATTAGTTTCTGACATAATAAATCTTATTTACCAGCATAATACATCCACGTAACTGACATAATACATCCAAGTTACTGATATAATACATCCAAGTTACTGATATAATACATCCAAGTAACTGACGTGGGACGTGGTGGTGCTCTCGACTGTCATACCGATGGTCACGAGTTCGAATCCACACGAAGGTGTGTATTTGTTCTCGGGGCCTGAGGAGTCCCCGAGTCACCCAGCTCCGAATGGGTACCTAACTAGACAATAGTTAGGCGGCTGGGGTAATGCCGTGGCCTGTGACCGCTACATCACTTGCCAACAGATCATCTGTCATGGTCTGTGGACGCAATTATCTTCTGCATAGAAGGAGCGTCTGTATATCTAAGATAAATGCCTAACTGATATAATACATCCAAGTTACTGACATAATACATCCTAGTTACTGACTAACTTCAAAGATACTGACATAATACATCCAAGTTACTGACATAATACATCCAAGTTAATGACATAATACATCCAAGTTACTGACATAATACATCCAAGTTACTGACATAATACATCCTAGTTACTGACTTAATACATAATACATCCTAGTGTCTGGTATGCTAAAACTATGTTTCTGACATCTAAAGTCTAAGTCGCCCTTCCGCTGTCTCTATAACTAAATTCAGCTCAATATTGAGCTAATCAATTTTAAATAATCCTCAAAAACAAAAAAATAAGATTACATAAAACGTAAAAATCTACGCATGACCAACGCCGGTCATGTGAAATAAGACTTCAAATAGCCGCCATCCTGGCAGATTGCCCAAACACCTGGCACTAATCTAACACATAAACCGAATTCACCTAAAGTCTTCCAGCAGATTTTATTTTAACCACACCTTGAACCTGGCCACTTTCATCTACCCGGGTTTTGAAAGGCTGGTTCGGGAGTGGGGGGACTGCTCGCAAAATCTTAAAAAGTGTTTACATGTCTGGAAAGGGGGTCTAGGGAGGGGTCTGGGTCCGGGGTCTGGGACGCCGTCTAACACTCATAGATTTCTAATCAGGTTTCTGTGGGACCATGTATCGATTGGGACACTTCTTGCTTGATCGATAAGTTTGTCTGATCTGAGGGACAGGTCTGGAATTTGTCTTCAGCTCCTCTGCGACTCGAGATGGAAATTGAACTTGGAATGGCTGGATCTTAAAATGGCTTGATCTTGGAATGACTGGATCTTAAAATGGCTTGATCTTTGAATAGCTGGATCTTGGAATGGCTTGATCTTTGAATGGTTTATCTTAAAATGGCTTCATCTTGGAATGGCTTTGTCTTTGAATGACTTGATCTTGGAATGGCTAAATCTTTGAATGGTTGGATCTTGGAATGGCTGGATCTTGGAATGACTGGATCTTAAAATAGCTTGATCTTTGAATGGCTGGATCTTGGAAGAGCTTGATCTTAAAATGGCTTGATGTAGGAATAGCTTGATCGTAGAATGACTGGATTTTGGAATGACCGGATCTTAAAATGGGTGGATCTTTGTAAGACTATGTCTTAAAATGGCTTGATCTTTGAATGGCTTGATCTTGGAGTGGCTGAATCTTTCATGACTTGACCTTCTAATGGCTGAAACGTGTTGTAATTATAACTATTTTGTTTTGATTTGTCCATTAAGAAATATTATGCTGATTAAATGGCTATTGACCGGTGACGAGAAAATTCCATAAGATATTGAGAGAAACTAAATGTTCAAGATTTTTTAAAGATTAAAACGAGAATGTGGATAAAATATTTGTCTACATCCACATAATCATAATGCACAATTGATGGGCGAAAATTGATCCTGGTGTATGTATGTGTGTGTGAGTGTTTCAAAATATTAAAAGTAGGGTTGTTATCGATTAATTTAAATTTAATCGTTAACTTTTGAAAAATTACCGAATAATTAATCGATAATTTTGATAAGCTAAACTAAGATGTATGGCGTCATTAAACTGAAAATTTCAAGGGAAGTAACAAAAACAGGCAATTAAAATTCTTCTTTTTTTTTAAATGGAGAAGTTTCTACGTAAAAAAGCAAACTATGATTAATTATTAATAAGTAATCATTTATTGATAAATCGGAAAAAAATATTTAAAACAACCTCTTCAATTTAATCGCTTTTTTATCGATTAAAATAATTTTAAACAATCAAAAATTTACCGATTAATCGAGAAATTAATCGATAATTTCCGCAGCCCTAATTAAAAGTCTTACTTCTGTAAAATTATTTGATTTAAATACAATTTAAATGAAAGTAAGTAGGGAAGAAACTCATTTATCCAATGACACAAAATAATTAAATTAAAATGGATTGATTTGAAAGTCTCCTGATCTCGCAATCAAACTGTGAAAATGACTTTATATTAGCTCAAGTATTATTACCATTGAGAATAGTTTATCGATATACATAATATCTGACGCTTAAGAGTCCATGTGCTGATAAAATAATTTTCTATATGTTCACAGCAACAAAAACGCTTATAGATCTACCCAAACAAAAATAGTATCGGACCAAAATACAAAATTTTACATTTTTAGTAGAATTTAGACGTAGTTTGTGTGCACGAATTTTATTTACTAAATTTACAACCTCGAGCAAGGCTTTACTTCCAATCTGCCTTCAAAGATCATCTCCGTATGTAAGACTAGTATCTACCTTCAAAGATCATCTCCGTATGTAAGACTAGTATCTGCCTTTATAGATCATCTCCGTATGTAAGACTAGTATCTGCCTTCAAAGATCATCTTCGTATGTAAGACTAGTATCTGCCTTCAAAGATCATCTCCGTATGTAAGACTAGTATCTGCCTTCAAAGATCATGTCCGTATGTAAGATTAGTATCTGCCTTCAAAGATCATGTCCGTATGTAAGACTAGTATCTGCCTTCAAAGATCATGTCCGTATGTAAGATTAGTATCTGCTTTCAAAGATCATGTCCGTATGTAAGACTAGTATCTGCCTTCAAAGATCATCTCCGTATGTAAGAATAGTATCTGCCTTCAAAGATCATGTCCGTATGTAAGACTAGCAGTGAATGGACCGCGGTGGGTTTTGTTTTAAACAGCCCTAAGCTTTGTCTTTTGTTCATTTGTTTTCTTTACCTTTTTTTTTTAATCGTGCCGGCAATCATTTGCTTCATGAACTTTAGCAGAGCATTTGTTCGAACTCTCTCTCTCTCTCTCTCTCTCTTGTATAAATCTCAAGAATCTTGGCGTGTTTGCTGGAAGGTGGAAATATATCTCTCTTGCAGAGAGACTTGTATTTCATTTGTTACAATGCACAGTGGGCCTGCTGCAAGTCCCTGTTCTAATATCTTCCTCGATGTCCTTCCGTCTCGTGAGACGATCGCCCATCACCGTTGCCTTGGGTTGCATTTCCCCGTATGGCCACGCAGTCCTTTTTTTTTTTGAGTGACACAGCATATGCACACGAGTTCTGTGCTTCCCAACGTTTTGGCCTTTCTCCTAGCTCTTCTGTCTGTAGCCTCCTCCATCCCGCATCCTCTGCTACTTTTACGCCCTCCTTGAAAGCTGTGCTCCCCGTAGATCGGTCTTCTGCCTTACACTCCCAGTCGCTTATGCTTATGCTGGCTGCTCTCATGTCCAGAGATCTAATCTACACCCTAAAACCTATCACTAAACCTAACCCACACCCTAAAACCTATCACTAAACCTAACCCACACCCTAAAACCTATCACTAAACCTAACCCACATCCTAAAACCTATCCCTAAACCTAAATCATGAACAAAATGTTAAAAATTAATTCATTTAACAAACAAACAAAACTCAATCGAAAACCGAACCTCAGACATATTTACCAGCTATCCATCGCATTAACGATGAGACCATGTAGACTCGAACGATATTGGTCTTTTAAAATTTATAAAGTAAACTTTATGAAATTATTGTTTACTAAGCCTAGCGGTTCCGAATAGTGGTCATGTGACCGAGATTTCTATCTCGCGACTCAGAAGATTCATTTAGAATTCTGCGGATAACGTATAGCGTTATCCCCAGAATTCTGCGGATAAACACTTTGTTATTTGAATCGCTATTTTATCGATTAAAATAATTTTAATCAATAAGAAATTACCGATTAATCGATAAATTAATTGTTAATTTCCGCAGCCCTATAAAAATTTCATAATTTTTATGACGTCTTCGTTTCACATTTAGATAATTTCATTTTTAGCGCATTTTCGAGATGTCGAAATCGCTATTGCACCCGTTTTGTCCGTCCGTCCGTCCGTCCGTCTGTCATCACCCTTGATCACAGCATCCATAAGTCCTAGACCCATGATGTATATATGTTTTTTGTATGTCCTGACCTGCCATTTGTGCATCAACACTCAGTTACTCGATCCGTTTAAAAACCCCGTTAAAACTACCAAAAAATATTTCGAATCGAGAGGTAACACTAGCGCAGGGAACGGCCGCCATTGCCGGAAGTCGAATGCACAATTCTTCAAGCATTGAAGAGTGGTGCGAAAGGGTGCAAAATAATTAGTTGTTTTTTTTTAGTTGACGTCATTAGAATATGTGTAAAAGTTTAGAGAGTTTTACGTCATCATTTGTGGTGACTTGTAGTTGGATTAAAGAGAAAATAATTTTTTTTTTAAATGTAAAGAAATGACTTTTAAATAAAAAAAATGTCAGGTATATTCATTACACAAGAAAATTCATAAAAATATGTCTAAAATCTAAACACAATTACTGATAACTACATAATTCTGATATCTAACATAAGTACTGATACATAATACGAAAATGCGCTAACACGTCCTGAATTCCAATAGGTACCAGGCTTAACATGATTTTTTTAATCGTTCACTTTCTTCTTTAAATGACACATGTCTACACTTGCATTAAAAATTAGTGCAAACCGTACACTGAAACTAAGGGCTTAATTTATTTTTGGTTCCTTAAGTGTAAACATGGACATCCACTATAAGTTCATTTGGTGCTTGCCATAATTTACCAGGCTACTCATGCTCTAGAGGTGGACACGGCAGATTTGTCTCTTTGATTCCAATAGCTGATATTGTAGTTATTATAAAATAGTAATACAGAACTGTTCCAATGCAATGTATTTAATTTAAACCACTTCCCACACAATTCGGAACTTTAAATATGAAGAATAATTTTGTTTTAAAACCCGTAAAAAGTAACGTTTTTGACTATAAATCCATTATATACGAGACATAACTAGAATCTAAAACGATGTTCATTATAATACGCAGGGCAAAAAAATCCGATAATACAAAATTCGAGTTATGTCTCGTGAAACATGTTTAATATGATCGTGAATATATTTTTAAAAATTATTGTTAATGTAATGCGCACCTTATTACGCGACATGAAAGGTTGTTGAGCATTATACGCACCACGACACTCTAAAAAATTAACATGATACATAGAGATAAATAAAATAATCTAAAAATTCAATAGTTTAATTGCAGTACATTTGATAGATCTTAAATTTTAAAACATCATTTTTATCATCAGCATGAGTCTACCTGCAAGATTTCAGCTCGCTAGCTTACGAGGAAGTGGGTTAAAAATCGCAACAAAGTTTTTTTCGGCAAGCAAGGGCTCAACCAGACACCACGAGTTAATATTAAGGATTTAATTAAAATTAATCTGTCAGAACCAACTTTCTGGCTGGAAAAGATACCATCATAGTTTCAAGTTCATCCAACTAATTCCTCCCCGGACATGACATCACAGCTGGCCGGAGTACACATGATTAGAGGCGCTACTAGGAGGGTGCTGGGGTTGCGGACCCCACCAGGTGGCGTTGTTACAAGGGGTGACACCAAAATGTAAAATTCTGCATTTTCCCGTTATTTGGCAGTACTGACAGGTTTTGTTGAGGTCTATATGTAGGGTAAATCGTGACTGGGTGACACCAACCCTAGTGAAGAATCTTCACATTCTTCCATTAATATGTGATTGAATGTCTCCATAGATATACGTAGGACGCAATAATCTTCTGTATAGAAGGAGCGTCTGTAATATATAAGATAAAGGCATCGTCCAAGTTCTGTCTATGCTCGCCCCTTCTCTCGAAGGACCCAGTTAGTAAACCACTTCTATGTCACACCAACTAAGATGAACCCTTAAGAACTGCCCGTTCCAACACGCTGAACCATTAAAGAAAATCAATAACACTTGATTGGGTCAAATTCAGGTTATTGGCAGGCAAGGGGGTGTATTCATTTCTGTCTATCTTTCTGTCTGTCTGTCTTGGCCATAGTTCATAAATTGAAGTGTATGTTTGTCCATTGGTTGGCCCTTATGTTTCAACAATGGAAGTGTATGTATGTCCATTGGCTGACCCTTATGTTTCAACAATGGAAGTGTATGTCTGTCTATTGGTTGGCCCTTATGTTTTAACTATGGAAATGTATGTCTGTCTATCGGTTGGCCCTTATGTTTCAACAATGGAAGTGTATGTCTGTCTATCGGTTGGCCCTTATGTTTCAACAATGGAAGTGTATGTCTGTCTATCGGTTGGCCCTGGTGCAGCACTCGAAGTCTATGTCTTTCTATTTGTTAGCACTTGTTCATCAATACAAAGAACTCAAATCGTTTTCAAAACAATAATCGTCCTATTCTCTCCGTGCACTCTTAAGCTCAATGCAGCCACATCGTCACATCAATAATCAATAGTTCATAAGACGCCAAAACAACGACCGACTTTCAACATGTCAAGCTGACCTGCCCCATCTGGGAAAATCATTGGATCATTACATCACTATAACATGGAGAAATATTTGAGTTGCCCTCCATTGTGCGGTGTAATAGTTTATTTTTGCTGTTTTCATTCTCAGACCGGAAACGTCAAATCTCATTACGCAACGTTACCTTTTTTTAAATTTAAACTTTTTTTTTCGAATGTTTTAAACACAAATATACCAGTAACAATATTAGAGTTGCCTTCCATTGTGCGGTGTTGGTTTATTTTTGTTGTTTTCATTCTAGGGTTTGATTCAGATCGGAAACGTCAAATTTCATCACGCAACGTTACCTTTTTTAAAAACATTTTTTTTCCCCAATGTTTTTCAACACAAATAACCAGTAACAATATTTTTGAACATTTATTCTTTTGTTTAATATGGCTATAAGTACTTGTAAGAAAGATATTGCCTAGGTCACCTCCATCAAGCGAACTCAAATTAACGTAGAATTTACGAGTATCTGTTGATATAAGTATAAGTTTTCACAGTAATGAAACTGGTCCAATAGAAGAAAAAAAATAGAATAGTCCCGAAGTTTCTCCAGAATATTTCCGAGATGATATGAGGAGTCCTACACCCGAGCTGCTGGTCCATAATTAATGCCAATGCAAACTGATCGTATCTGCATCCACTACCAGGGCCAGGGTGTTTTCAATGGGGCTGTATGTCAAATTAAACAAATTTCATCACGATGTTAAAGGGGAGGGGAGAGAGGGAGAAACGTTTCATCATCAAGGTATCCGACTCTGTTACCAACAGGTGCAAACTGGGTTTCTTCAATCATTGATACCTGTCTTCTCTCCCCCCTCTCTCTCCCCTTTACCTGTACCCCTCACATGCCGTTCCGCTCCCAAACCCACCCACACACACACAGCTGTTCTGTACCTGGTTACCTACGGCTGACAGGTGTGTTGAAGCTTTCAGGTGAGTCTCAAAGTTGTGGCTAAATGTCGTAGCTTAGCTTTTAGGGGCGTATCAAAGTTGTGCCGAAAGGTGACAGGTTCGCCTTAGGTCAGACTTACAACTGTGATAAAAGGGGACTGGTTCGCTTTAGGTCAGACTTACAACTGTGATAAAAGGTGACTGGTTCGCATTAAGTCAGACTTTCAACTGTGACAAAAACTAACTGGTTCGCCTTTAGGTCTTACCTACAGCTGTGACAAAATGGGACAAGCTTGCCCTTAGGTCAATCCTACAACTGTGACAAGATGTACGACCCAGATCTAACAACTTGAATTAATACAACTTTTCCCCCTCTCTTACTGTAAATAAAATGACAAAAAATGACAAACTGCTTTCACCACTTCCTGCATTGTTAACAACAAATTTCTTTTCTAAATGCTTTATGTTTGGCACGATCAAACAATTGGACAGATACGACTACAGCACCACCGACCAGATACAGCTACAGCACCATCGACACAGATACGGCTACAGCACCACCGACACAGATACGGCTATAGCACCACCGACACAGATACGGCTATAGCACCACCGACACAGATACGGCTACAGCACCACCGACCAGATACAGCTACAGACCCATCGACACAGATACGGCTACAGCACCACCGACCAGATACGGCTATAGCACCACCGACACAGATACGGCTATAGCACCACCGACACAGATACGGCTACAGCACCACCGACACAGATACGGCTACAGCACCAACGATACATATACGGCTACAGCACCACCGACACAGATACTCTAGCTCCATGTCCACCAACACGTCGAACGCCATGACTTCAGCAACACATGACCTCATATTCTTCGTCAATGGTCGCAAGGTAACACTTGTTTAGCACTTTTTTAACACTGTTAATTAACATTGCTGTTCAACGCTGTATTTCAACACATCTGTTTAGTACTATATATTTTTATCAGTCTGTAAATTAATTTGATTTAAACTGACCTCTGATTTGTAATAAAAGTATGTTATTCCGCATACTTTAGCATTCGAAAAAGAAAATATGTACTGTGGATTATTCTCAAACATAAGTGATTCCATTTTTAATTTACTTTATGTGGGTGTTATTTTTTCTTTTTCTACTCTTAATTCGCCATTATGTCAGTTGTTATCGTCCTTTCTTTAGCATGAAGCATTTCATTAGTACCTGGATAGACCAACAAGCATGGTCTACTTGAGAAGTTACTGAGAGTAGCATCCCTTGACTAGAAAGCCGCATTCGTTGTCGTCTGCTTGAGGCCCCTGTCTTAACAAATGTTTCGGCCCAATGATGGCCTGGTTCACGGCGCCCCAAACTTTCTTGAAAATATCAGGGCCCGAAGCCCCTGTATCAGCACTTTTAAAAATTTATTTTAAAATCTTAAAATCCAAATTAATTTAAAATAATGGAAAATTATTGGAGTTACTCATACAACTACTCCATTTAGTCGAGAAGGGGTGACCTCTACGTGGTTCGACAGACGAGTAAGGTAGTGGAGCAGACCACGACCTGAAACCGACAAACCCCTGGCTTGGACAGCCGAAGACCGTTGTTAGGTGTTAAGTGCTAGTCATATATGATTAAAGTCGCTGTACGGATCTTAGGCAAAGCATTTAGATGTAATGCCGATGATGAAAACCAAAGTACCCGTTGAGGGTCGGGTTACTCCGAAGCGACCGTTTCGTCCCCCTCAAGCAACTAGCAACGCTGTTGAGCGGTGCCGGTTTAGGGCCAGGAGCGCCAGCACGGAATAGCAAAAGGTACCGCTAGGAAACGCTTTTGGTCGCCAGCTCTGATGAAACCTTCCGGTGGGGGTTAAACCCTAGGCAGGTCAGTGATGATCCCACGCTTTGCGGCGATCTAAATAATTGAGACTCGTAAGCTCTGCCGTGGTGGCGCCGGAGTGATACTATGTTGATAGCGAGTCACAGTAGGGAAATTCCACACCTCCCTTGGGAGGCACACTTAAGTGGGAGGCGTTTTCGACCTAGTGTCCTGGACGCCCAGGCGGCCGCTTGTAGCAGTGACCGCTCCGGGGGGGCCTCTTAGTCTTTACGTCCCTTAGGGGGCCAGAGGGCTGGGGGGGTTTTCCGGGAAGCCCCATGAAGAGTGCAGGCTCGGGACTGCTGATTTTCTTCCACATGTAGGATTTTCAGTTGGGGTGGGCTGTCGAGATGGGGTGACCTCTACGTGGTTCTACAGACGAGTAGGGTCGTTGAGTACAATGCGACCTGAAACTGACAAACCCCAGGCTTGGACAGCCGAAGGCCGTTTTTAGGAGTTAGGTGCTAGTCATATATGATTACAGTCGCTGTACGGATCTTAGGCAAAGCATTTAGATGCAATGCCGATGATGAAAACCAAAGTACCCGTTGAGGGTCGGGTTACTCCGAAGCGACCTTTCGTCCCCCTCAATTAACTAGCAACGCTGTTGAGCGGTGCCGGTTTAAGGCTAGGAGCGCCAGTACGGAATAGCAAAAGGTACCGCTAGGAAACGCTTTTGGTCGCCAGCTCTGATGAAACCTTCCGGTGGGGGTTAAACCCTGGGTAGGTCAGTGATGATCCCACGCTTTGCGGCGATCTGGTCTATATAGACTCGTAAGCTTTGCCGTGGTGGCGCCTGTCACGGATGACCAATTTTGCCATTGTAACTTGTTGCGAGTTGCGCACGGTGGTGTGTTTGATGGTTGCTTTTGTGGTATTTAAAGTTATTGGTTAGTGGTGCGAAAGTGTGCAAAGTGATTGTGTTGTTGACGTCATTAGTATATGTGAAATAGTTTAGAGAGTTTTAGGTAGACGGGTTGTTGTGGCAAGGAGGAACGCCATTAAAGTTGTTGTTTTTCTAGCAGTGCCTTTATTTCTTGTGTATCGGTAATTGTATGAATCTTGGAGCAAGCAGTCAAGATATAAGTATTAGGACGCTTGTGACAGCGCCAAAGTGATACTATGTTGATAGCAAGTCACAGTAGGAAATTCCACACCTGCCTCGGGAGGCACACTTTAGTGGGAGGCGTTTTTGACCTAGTGTCCTGGACGCCCAGGTGGCCGCTTGTAGCAGCGACCGCTCCGGGGGGGGGGGCTTCTCAGTCTTTACGTCCCTTAGGGGGCCAGAGGGCTGAGGGGGTTTTCCAGGAAGCCCCATGAAGAGCGCAGGCTCGGGACTGCTGATTTTCTTCCACATGTAGGACTTTCAGTTGGGGTGGGCGGCATTTTTCCAGATGTTTTTTTTTCTGCCGTGTCCGACCACAGAAGAGTCACAAAACCGGAAGTTGATAGTAGCTCTGACCTCTCACTGTTCGTTCATTTCGGTTCGTACCGCGCGCGTTGTGGGGCATTTAACTGATGTGGCAACTCAACTTATTAGTTAGAGAAAAGAATAGAATTTTATGACATTAAAATATCATATTTAATTCCAGGGATAAAACAAAGTTTACTGGTGCGCTCGACTGTGCTTACATTGATGTTACGGTTTACCAGGATAGCGAGATGAATTTCCGGGAATAAAATGGTGTATTCGTACGGCTTTAAAAGAAAAACGTTTAATTTTTTTAATATAGATAAACTATAAACGTAGTTAAGGTTTTGATTTATAGTCTGGATTTAGTTAAGTTATATATATTTTTTTTTAAATGAAAATAGAATAAAACGATGGTGGCCGAAAATAACATATTTAGAGCGCACCTTTTATTTGCTTTTAACTTGTACCGAGTTTACCCAGTTTAGTGGATCTTTTGTTCCAAAGAAAGTCATTTTCCGTTAACTCACACTGAACACACGACAGGTCAGACACACATCCACCCGCGCACACACACACACACCGTTTGACACATCCACACATCAACACATAATACTAGCGTGATCATTAACTAGTTCTCGCCAAAGTTAAATTAGACTGATATTGATAATTCTAGAACTTTTTGCACTTGTTTCATTTCGGTGATTTAAAAAATATTTAATCGTTTTAAATTTTCGCTCCAACTCACTTTTAACTTTTTCAAATACTAATAGAGTTTTTACCGAATTTTTGACCGACTTCTATTTAGATTTCTTAGTGCTTCCTGTTTTAAAGTTTTCCTGATCACATAACTGATCTTTATTTTACATCTCCTTACGTAACTTTTTTTTTCTTTCTCTCTCTTACGAACCAGATTACGGTTTCCAACCCTGACCCCGAGATGACCTTGTTACATTACCTCCGCTACAAGTGTATCCTACAGCAGACGTTATTTACACACTAATATGTTTTACCATCATGGAACTTAAAAAAAAAAAGTAAATGAAAATTCGGCTTCTTTCCGAGTGTAATTTGCTATTTAATTATTTTGACATGTCGTCTAGAAAAACAGCTCATCTGCGTCTTTCTGACAGTGTTTCCTGAATGTCCAGCGGTTCTCAGTTTGTAGCTCCTGTACCAGGTATTGTCTGGATTTTTATAAAGGTTATAAAGGTTATGCTGTGATTTATACTTGTTAGCTGTAGTGGAAATCGGCGTGCGGTATCAATTTCTGTAAGACGAGATGGGCTGGGGGATATGAGATTAATATATTATGTTGAAAATCCCTGGCCTTTAATATTTACCGTATAATCTTGAGAATCCCTGGCCTATAATGTTTACCTTATAATCCTGAAATCAGATGGAAGCGTAGTTAAGAGGTAATGTTTCTTGCACTATCTCATCAGCTGGGATGGCAATAAAAAGCTTCGTTTTCTCAGTGGCGTCTTCTGTAGCAGAGACACGAAAGTCTTCTTTAGATTTAGTATTAGCTCCATCATGTTGTGTATTGGTCGTCTATAAAACTATTCTAGATTTAGTATCAGCTCCATCACGTTGTGTTGCAAGTCTATAAAACTATTCTAGATTTAGTATCAGCTTCATCAATTGTGTTGCACGTCTATAAAACTATTCTAGATTTAGTATCAGCTCCATCAATTGTGTTGCACGTCTATAAAACTATTCTAGATTTAGTATCAGCTCCATCACTTTGTGTATTGGTCGTCTATAAAACTATTCTAGATTTAGTATCTGCTCCATCACATTGTGTTGCACGTCTATAAAACTATTCTAGATTTAGTATCAGCTCCATCACTTTGTGTATTGGTCGTCTATAAAACTTTTCTAGATTTAGTATCAGCTCCATCACTTTGTGTTGCACGTCTATAAAACTATTCTAGATTTAGTATCAGCTCCATCACATTGTGTTGCACGTCTATAAAACTATTCTAGATTTAGTATCAGCTCAATCACGTTGTGTTGCACGTCTATAAAGGCATGGGCGTAGGTGGGGGATGGGAAGTTCCGTTCGAGGGGAGGGGGCACTTAACCTAGGTGGTATCTATCGGTATCTCCCCCCCCCCCAAGATGACCTTAATGATTAATCTTAAGTACGCCAGTGAACTGATTAGCACAATGCATTGTTGTTTTTTTAAAACTCTTGATAAATGAACACGCGTGACACGTTTCATCGACACGTGTCATCGACACGTGTCAAGTGTTATCAACGTGTCTCATATGTCATCATCGCTTGGCATGTGACATCGACGCTGTCGTGTGTCATCGCCGCGTGTCGTGTGTCATCGCCGCGTGTCGTGTGTCATCGCCGCGTGTCGTGTGTCATCGCCGCGTGTCGTGTGTCATCAACGCGTGTCGTGTGTCATCAACGCGTGTCAAGTCTCACCAAACTTCCTTACATGAGCCTACAGTGCGGCTGACGGGCACCAAGGCCGGGTGTGGGGAGGGGGGCTGTGGCGCCTGTACTGTGATGTTCTCCAGGTACGACTCCAAGCTGGACATCATCAAGTATCCTTTTCTGGTTGACCACAGACTAATCAGAGAGGTATCATGTTCATAGAGACCTTTCATAGACGTATCATGTGCATAGAGACTTATCATTGAGGTATCATGTTCATAGTGGCTTATAGTGGAGGTATCATGTTTATAATGGCTTATCATAAAGTATATTCATAGCGACTTATCGAGAAGGTATAATGCTCATTGTTAAAAATGATATGTCACTCATTTGATCTAGATTTCCATTATTGCTGCCAATGAAACATTTTATATCGCCATACATTACAAGCTATGGTTATAAGGATTTATCAACTGACGTCCATCTATATCCATTCACACACATCTATATCCATTCACACACATCTATATCCATTCACACATCTATATCCATTCAAACACATCTAGATCTAATCACACACATCTATATCCATTCACACACATCTATATCCATTCACACACATCTATATCCATTCACACACATTTATATCCATTCAAACACATCTAGATCCAATCACTTACATCTATATCCAATCACACACATCTATATCCATTCACACACATCTATATATCAGTTCACACACATCTAGATCCAATCACATACATCTATATCCATTCACACACATCTATATCAGTTCACACACATCTATATCCATTCACACACACATCTATATCCATTCACACACATCTATATCAGTTCACACACATCTAGATCCAATCTCATACATCTATATCCATTCACACACATCTATATCCAATAACATACATTTATATCCATTCACACACATCTATATCAGTTCACACACATCTATATCCATTCACACACATTTATATCAGTTCACACACATCTAGATCCAATCACATACATCTATATCCATTCACACACATCTATATCAGTTCACACACATCTATATCCA
>MUZC01000668.1:43662-59704 GCA_002072015.1 Radix auricularia | reverse complement strand
CCCCCCCCCCAAACCACCAACAAGTCTATGACGCCATGGACGGTGAGTGGTCGTAGTTATGTTTCTGAATTGGGGAAAACATGTATGGTGACATCATTAATGGTACCGAAGATTTGAAAAGACGACGAGCACTGTTTTTTCTTAAAATAAAGTGTTGATGTCATCACTTGTGCACTAGCGCTGTTGTTAATTACCAATCGTTTAATGCCACCAAATAGATTTTCCCGCTTTTTGCTGCCGCCTAGTTCGCCTTGTGGCTTAACAAGCTAGCTTCGTATGTCATCAAAATACATGTCAACTGTTCACTGTTAACTGATGTTGAAAAACATTTCTTCTCTCACTAGGTAATTTATGCAGATGTACGGGTTATCGCCCCATCCTAGACGCCCTCTACCCGTTCACCAAGGTAATTGCTCATGTACTTTAAGCATCTCGTTTGATTACTTTGAAGTTGATATGATTGTTAGAACAGTTCCTCTTAGCATGGAGATTGGGGTGCAGCAAGTAGTATTTTAGTTTGATAAGGTGTTAATGAAAAGTGTTTGACATTTGGAAGAGTGAAACTTTAATTTAAAATAAATTTTATAACGACAATAACGTAAAATAATCATAATATTGAATTTATTTTATCGTTTCGAAAACTTGAACTCTTTAAATTTGAAAACACAAAGAGAACTAAAAAGTTACTCCCATTATTCTTCATGAAATTGGAAGTCGCATCAGTTAATCTAGAAATCAATAAACGCATTTAAGGCAAAATTCTAGACATTGACGCTATTATCAATGTGGGTCTTTCGTTCGAATGTTATTCCCACTGGCATTGACTCTGTCACTCTTTTTGACTTTTGTTTAGGATTACGCCGGCTGTCCCATGGGTGAGAACTGTTGTAGAAATCAAACATCTCAAACTAACGGTTGTGGTCCTTCCAATGGGTTCACGAATGGCAATCATGAGGAAACGAATTCAGATGAGGTAAGACTGACATCAAGTTCTTTCAATATAAACATGGACAAGCAGCTTACATTCTGGATTACTAATTTTTTATTTTGATCTTTACAATCAGTTATTAGTATTAGTTATTTCTGATTCATATCTAGACTCTTCATGTCATTTATTAAATATTATTTATTATTATTAATTTTATACCTTTTTTTCTTTTTTAAATCTTTAGAAGCCAATTGTGACTTGTTAGAATCAGGCATGGCTGTGAATAATAATCTTTTTTGTTGTTTCTCTCAAATCCAATCCATTTTATCAAAATTTCAACATTGAAAATTTGGTTGTTTCCATGGATTTTTATTTGTAGGAATTTGATCAGAAACCCCAAGAAATGCTCTATGATCCAAGCCAAGAACCCATCTTTCCACCAGAGTTGAGGGTAAGTTATAGACTTATATTTATACCAGTTGTAACGATGAAAGGACAAAGACCTAATTCTTAAAACTGAAAAACACCATTAGTTCTGTTTTAAGGAACTCTGTAGACTTGGCAGTCTACCAGGATCCCCACAAATAGGAGATTTTGTACACAGCTGTTCAGTGTTAAGGAGATCTCTAAAATTACTGTTTTAATTTAACAGTGTTCTTAATTTTATGGTATGATGGGGCCGTCCAAAATGACGTCACGCGATTTTGGCCGATTTTTTACCCCCTCCCCCCCTACGTCACGCGTCGTCACAAAATCGTCGACCCCCCCTCCAAAAGTACGTCACAAAACTTTGAAACCCCCCCCCCCTAAAAAAATTAAATATTTTCTCTTTGAAAATAAGAATGTTTCAAATCACTTTTTTGTCATTTAAGTATTTATTTATTGTAGGTCTACATTGTATTATCGTAACAAGAGTGAAGCTATGTAAAAGATATTAAATAAATTAAATAACTTGTAAGCCAGTGATTCTCAAACTTTGTCGTATCAGAGGACCGGCAAGAATTTTTCAATTTCACCAGGTACCATTGCATTCTTTTCCAGTTTTGACATGATTTTCTCTGTACTTATTTGATAGCATAATGAGCCCCTACACAGCTTAAAGCCCTATAAGATTAAGTATGAATTCGGTTTGTTTTATATATTACATTTTTTTAAAAAATGTTTAGTTGCCATGTTATAGCAAGACAGCAAACGAACAATGCAGCGGTAATGTAAAAAACCATTGATGTGATTAAACTTCGCGATTAAGCTCGCGAATGTGACTATTGATATTACAAGGATCATTGCACTGTTTATAGACCTAGAATATATAGATACAAGACAATGCCCTTAATTGATTTCGATCTTCTGATTTCTCTGCTAAGTATATGCACATCAAAGGCATTTGATCTAAAATTATCAGATTGATATCACATCTCATGTTTTCTAAAAATTATTAGGTATGCGCTGGAAGAGGAAAATGGCCCATTCTGTATGAACCCCACATTTGTGCAGGAAAGTAGGGTGTCATCTTGTGCGTCACAAAATACAGTAATTCTTGCAAGTTGAGGACTGTAAAAATACTATGTCATTATTAAAATATCCAACATTATCATAACTTTTAACTCCGAAGCTTACAAGTTTGTTTGTTTTTTTTCAATTCTTTATTCTTCAGGATTTCACGTACGTCACACAACAGTTGTATATATAATGTCACCAATAAATTATCTCATTTTGGGTAAAAAGGGAACTCTTGGGGGGTAATGCTCAATCATTGTGGGCATAGAAAATTTGCTAGAATCCGCTACAAATGCATACAAATTAAGCATTGACTATATCTTATCTTAGATATACAGACGCTC
The DNA here is from genome assembly GCA_002072015.1 of Radix auricularia. Lineage (NCBI taxonomy): Eukaryota > Metazoa > Mollusca > Gastropoda > Lymnaeidae > Radix > Radix auricularia. The sequence goes on along the minus strand of MUZC01000668.1, from coordinate 56,935 downwards.
CTTCTATGCAGAAGATAATTGCGTCCACAGACCATGAGAGATGATCTGTTGGCAAGTGATGCAGCGGTCACAGGCCACGGCTATAGGGGTTCCACGCATTACCCCAGCCGCCTAACTATTGTCTAGTTAGGTACCCATTCGGAGCTGGGTGACTCGGGGACTCCTCAGGCCGCGAGAAGAAATCCTCACCTTCGTGTGGATTCGAACCCGTGACCATCGGTATGGCAGTCGAGAGCGCTACCTCTCGACCACCACGTCCCACAATAGACTATAGATCATTACTTGTTACTTTGTTGTATATATAAAAAAAAGTTATTTTAAAATAATACTTTTTAAAAATAACATCCGGGGGCAAAAGGGAATTTTTAAGGGTAATGCAGACTCATTTGGGACATATAACATCCACTACACTCCACTAGATATATTCAAATACGTCATGTGTACGTGTATGCTTGGTAACATATGCCCACTATTGAACCGGTTCCTTCCAGAAAATGCATTTGTTAAATTTGTCATCTAGACTCTATGTAGATTTCTTATTTACGTACATACGAACACACCTAAATCCAACCTACTTTCATTTATATTGTCACAAGTGACAATAATCCTAATCAACATGACTTAACTGTATCAAGTATCCTTTCTGTCAAATTTAACATTAATGCCTTAAAAACTTGAGTTCAGAAGAAAAGTTGTTTTGTGCTCCTCTCGATTTGCGATGTCGTGAATTTGATGCATTCAAAAAAGTTAATGAATAATTTTGACTAATTTTAAATGGACACATTTATTATATTTAGAATGGCCAGAGGCGTTTGACCAAAAACCAATAGAAAACTTTTATTATTGTATCAAATAGATTCCCCTCCCCTCACCCACCGCCAAAATGGATATTCGGTGTCGTTTTGACTTAACATATCTACTTATAATCATATTCAGATCTTTTTAGACACTTGTCCTGTTTGTTAAACTCACCAGTAGCAGTTTCGGGGGGAGGGGGGATAACCGACCCAAAAAAAAAGTTCGCAGACTCCTGCCGCAAGTGAACAAACGAAACTGCGGTTACAAAGCTTTGATGTCAACAACAAACGACGCAGGGTTACAATTTCGTATGTTCTCTTGTGGATTCTCAAACTTAAGAATTATAATTATATTTAATTTTCGTGTCTTGTTAACTTACGCCAACCGGCGTCTGATAGCCTATCGACCGGCACTTTGAGAAGCACTGAATTTTTTAAAAAAAGTCATTAAATAAATTTTAAGTGACCAAATATTTCAGTGGAAGTTTTATTTTAAGTTACCCTTTCGATGTGACTTCACATTTCTTTAACCCCCTCCCTCCCCCACGTCACGCATCGTCACTAAAGTGTGACCCCCCTTCCCCCCCCTAGGTGCGTGACGTCATTTATGGACGGCCCCGATGCTGTAGTACTGACAAACATAAGTATTGTAAGCTTGTATGACAAGATATAATGTTTGATTGGTACTAATAATGGAACACTGGATAAAATTAGTGATGTTTCAATTTAACATGATTCCTTTAGTAAACTGGTTCTTAATGAATGGGGGGGGGGACGACAATATAATTCAGGCAGCACTTGCAGTCACAAGAATTATAATTTCAAATAAATCTTGTTTTCCAAAAATAGATAATACAGATTTATTATATATTTTTATAAATCAACATTTTGAAGCAGAAACAAAATAACCATTTAAAAAAGATTTCTTTTTTTTAAAATATTGGCAACAGCTGATGTCACCAAAGCTAATCAATGAGTATCTGATCTTTGAATCAGAGCGTTGCACCTGGCTGCGCCCCACCACGCTGGATCAACTACTGGACATCAAGAGTAACTTTCCAGATTGTAGGCTGGTCACTGGCAACACAGAAATAGGTAAGGGATGAAATAAGCAATTGTTGATATGTTTTTTTTTTGTTGAAACAAACTTTCCACTTACACTAAATTCACCAATTTTCACCTGATGTGCTTTGTAAAATTCATATTAAATTATTTTTTTCCTATTTGAGAAGAATCTAGTTTGGGTGTCTCATAGGGCTGGAGGATGCCAAAGGGGCATGCCACCCCTGGCAGCACTTCTGTATTTATATGTAAGGTGCTTGATATTTTTTTACTAATTCCAAAGTTTGCCATCAAGATTTAGGTGGTTTAATACTCACCATGAGGTGGTTTAATACTCACCATGCCCCAGGGGCACCATTTTCAGCCATGCGATTGCCTTTATGCCCTGGATAAATGTAGGAATAAATTTGATAAGATCAAATCCTGACATTGTAATAAATTATTTCCACTGAGGAAAATTCTACTTAGATAAACCTTTTGAACAGATAGAAATGTGATGAAAGTTTATCTTTCCGTCCATTAGGCATTGAAACAAAGTTCAAGCAAAGACACTACCGTACTTTGGTGAGTCCTGCGTTTGTTCAGGAGCTGAGGGTGGTCAAGATATTGGACAGGGGAATCCAGTTTGGAGCCTCTGTCACACTCACTGACATGGAGAAACATTTACGGAAAGCTATGGATAGTTACCCAGGTAACAAAAGCATTTTTTAAAGATTAGGGCAAATATTTACACAATGTTTTATAGAGTTTTTTAAAAATTATTTGATGCTTTTTAAAAAAAATAATTCTATGTTGACTCAGTTTTGTTTATTTTCTTGAAACAGAGTGTGCATTATATCATCACCATACTATTGTGTTTGTTATTTATTTTTAAACTCTTTTAATTTGTACTTTAAATAAGTATCCCGAAAACTCTCCTCAGAGGCAAAGACGAGAGTGTTCACTGCATTTGTAGAGATGTTGGCCTGGTTTGCTGGGAGACAAATCAGGAATGTTGCTGTAAGTCTATTTTAAGCTTTATTTAAATTTTGTGCTACCACTCAATCAGTCTTAGGATTATTTCTACTGTTATGTTACTGTAGTAGAATTTAAAAATTAAGAAGTTATCGTTGAAGGCATAAATTTAACATAAGTTATATCTTTTCTTTCAAATAGTTAAATTTGTTTAAAAAGATGAACACAAAGTAATATTTTCAAAAACTTACTTAGCAATTCTATTTACCGTATCTACTTGTTCTATAGCCCGTTTGTTCATAAACCAACCCGCCCTCTTTTTGAAGTATTAAAAAAGTGTATAGCCCGCTCTTAAGCCAACCCCCCAAAAATAATAGGACAGCGTAAACAAAATGGTACATAATTTTTTTTTAAACTACAAGCTAAATCGGCCATTGTATTTGTTTCCTTTGCAAAACCTATCTTTGTCTTTGTGCTCTTTGTTAGTCATTTTTTTTTTCAAAATTTTGTTCGGTAAACAGTGGCAAAAGCGCGTACATTAAAATTTGTTGTTGAAAACAAAATTTGTTAAACAATTTATTAAAGCATCCACAAAAATAAATGAAATTATTAAATAAGGTAAGTGCAGATGTTCAGTAATATATTATAGCTTCTGATAGAGCAGTTGAATCTTTTAGAATGTAGAAAAGGACCTTGATGATCTTTAATAACATCACCGATATTCAATGTACATGCAGAAATCACCCATGACCCATTGACCCTCTCATAAGCAGACCTCCCAACCTTTTCCCCTAGATTTTATCCAAAAAACGTCAGCTTTAGAAGGAGTATATACGGTAACTTCTCACAATTTTATTATTACGATTTGATCATCTTAACATTTGATTATCAACAAATTCTAAAAAAATAACTTCTCTACTATTTACAGAGTATAGGAGGTAATATAATCAATGCTAGTCCTATATCTGATTTAAACCCTCTACTGCTGGCCTGCAATGCTGAAATTGAATTTGCTGCTAAAGGTAATTTTTGCACTATTCTTACAATATGTGTATTTATTATTTTCAGCCAAATAACATTACATATAACAATATTCACAATGATAATATGACACAATAATGCTTTGCATAAAATGAACTGAAGTGATGGTTCGATGAAAAAATTATGTTTTTAATGCTCTTAACTATTGACTTTATGTTTAGAGCACGGCCATCGCATTGTTAGAATGGACGCAGATTTCTTCCGTGGCTATAAAAAAACACGAATGAGACCCAATGAGATTTTAGTGTCCATTACACTGCCATTTACAAGCGAGGTAATTTTAACCTCTCATACTATCAGTAATAATGTAATTTTACGTGTTTAAATGTTATCCTATTACTATAAGTAGTCATGACTTTTTATAGGCTGTTAAATACTTTTCAATGATGCTTGTTCCATTACTCCTTAACTCTCTCTTTTTAGTTCATCATAAAACATACACCATCCATATGAGATCACCACGTAAACATTCCATTCCATCAGAATGAATACATGTTTGGTTACAAGCAAGCAAGTCGGCGTGAGGATGACATCTCCATTGTTAATGCCGGTATGATGGTAGACCTGGGCCACAATGGTACTGTTATCAAAGACATTCAAATAGCGTTTGGTGGGATGTCCATCAACACAGTCCTGGCCACGAAAACAATGGAAGCTTTGAAGGGAAGGTCAGTTTTCTCTCATTGTTTTCATTAAGTTTGGGGATGACTGGTTTTTTTTTATTTCTTTAAGATATAAGACAGACATGCAACAGGGCTCAAATGGAACCTTACTTTGTTTTTAAAAAATGCTTCCTGATCAGTGGAAAATATTTTGTAGGCTGCTGTAAGTGCCGTGTGATATGTGTAACATCATGACATTTAGTTTATAAGTTAGTAAATCGCATCTGAAATTCAAGGGGCACGGTGGTTGAGTAGCATGCCTGCTCGACTGGCAGACCAATGGTCACAAGCTTAAATCATAGAAGGAGCGTCTGTATATCTAAGATAAAGATAATAATCCCCATGAAGGCAGGGATTTGTTCTCGGGAACAATGGTGTCCCTGAGTCCACCCAGCTCTGAATGGGCACATAACACTATTTAAGGAAAAAAAAGGTGACTGGGTAATGCATGGAACCCTCAAAGCCGTGGCCTGTGAATGCTGTGTCACTTGCCAACAGACTGATTAGGTCTTTGGACTCAATAATCGTCTGTATAGATGGAATGGTCTGTATGTGATGTAGTAATATGAATATTGAATTATTAAGGAGGGAACTACATGGGAGCAATATTGAAAACATTAAATTGGGAGTCAATAGAAACATTCTCATATGTTATGATGCACGAATTGTTTGACATGGAATAGAAATAAAAATCAGCAACATTACATACTAAATGTGTATTTGGTTGTGGGGTATGTACTAAATGTGTACTTGGTTGTGGGGTATGTACTAAATGTGTACTTGGTTGTAGGGTATGTACTAAATGTGTACTTGTTTGAGGGGTATGTACTAAATGTGTACTTGGTTGTAGGGTATGTACTAAATGTGTACTTGGCTATGGAGTATGAATTAAATGTGTACTTGGTTGTGGGGTATGTACTAAATGTGTACTTGGCTGTGGGGTATGTACTGAATGTTTACTTGGTTCTAGGGTATGTAGTGATCCTTTATGAACCTTGTCATAACTCATCTCTCTGACAGAGAGTGGGACGATGCCATCATTGACATTGCCTGCTCACAGGACATGCTTCCTGCAGACCTCCCCCTCCCCCCAGGCTCCCCCGGGGGAATGGTTGCCTATAGAAGGACCTTGACCCTCAGCTTCTTCTTTAAGTTTTACACTGCTGTCACACACAGGATTCAACAGGTAAATTTACAGTCAATATTTTTCATCCAAGTTTTAATAGAGGAAGGCTTTTTTCTCAACTAAAGTAACATTATAAAAGGAAGTACAATACTTCTAATTATCTCTTTCTCTGAAAGTCATGTTATTTATTTATTGAACTGTTTGACTTTAAAAATATCAGCCCCATGTTAAATTTATTGCTAACAATTCTTGGACTCATGTCCAATTAGCAAAAAATTAAATTGTTTGTTATTTCTTTAAGACTTCTATTTTTAGTACAGACAAATCAAATTCCTTTCAGAAGGTCATCATGGACCCTATGCCCCCAGAAAACATAAGTGCAGCAGATCAGCTGACCAGAGGTCCCAGCAGTGGCAGCCAGTTCTACAGCACCAAACAGCATGACTCTCCCTTTGATACCATTGGGAAGCCGATAGTCCACGTGGCAGCTCACAAGCAGGTCACAGGGGAGGCTATGTACTTGGATGACTTGCCAGTGTCTGAGGGTAACTCACTCAAACTTTGCTTCTTGAAATAATTGACTTTCTCAAACTGATGAAGACAAAAAATCGATGTCCATATTTTATATCTAAATCTTTTATAAGTTATTTAAATTGTTTACTGTAGTTTGAAAAATTTCCCTCAGCGATAAAATTTAAAACAAAATTATTTTAAAATATTAACATATGAATGTCATATTTGTATGGGGTATAAATGAATGTCATAATGGCATGGATTATGTATCTGCCAGGTGAACTGTTCATGGGTCTGGTGACAAGTAAGAAAGCTCATGCTCGGCTGGTCAAGGTCGACCTGTCTCATGCCCTAGAGATGCCTGGTGTTGTCGATGTTGTGGACTTCCATGATGTACCAGGAGACAATGACTGGGATGCAACAGAACAAGTGTTTGCTAAAGGAAAGGTAGTGGCTACCATGGGTGATGGTGTTACTTGTTTGCTAAAGGAAAGGTAGTGGCTACCATGGGTGATGGTGTTACTTTATAATTAAGACAAAAATAGTGGGTGAGACTGCAACAAGGCTTTTAAAGAAAAATTTTTTTTAATTTAAACAGAATATTTATAGGCCTCACAGGACATCAAAAAACATTGCTTTGTGACGTCCTGTCAGGCCCGCATATATATACACTGTTTTAAAAAAATTATTTCATATTTCTTTTTTTAAATTAAGAAGCACCTTTAGGGCATTTGAAATTTGAAAAAAAAAACTCAGGTAAAAATGTGTTGTTTGTATGCCCAGGTGGTTCACGAAGGCCAGATCATTGCTGCAGTTCTGGCCAAATCTCAAGCCGAAGCCCAGAGGGGGGCCCATAGTGTGGTAGTTGAGTATGAAGACCTGGAGCCCGTGCTCACTATCCGGCAGGCCATTGAGAAGAATCTGTTTTATCCGTCAGCTGTCAAGGTAAAATATAATCTATTTGCTTTTATTCGTGAGCTCTAAACTATGTACTTTAATTAGGGCTTTCGTGTGTTTCATGGCAAGTGAATTTATTATAATCATATGTGGGCTGTAGCTTTTTTTAACTAAATTATTTTTTGTGTGGTGACTGTTTTCATGATATGTTTCAATTCATATTACCACAGCTGGACAGTGGTGATGTAGATGAGGCTTTCCTGACATGTGACCATGTGGTTGAGGGAGACATGCATGTGTCAGCACAGGAGCACTTCTACCTGGAGCCTCAGGGTTGTGTTGTGTACCCTAGAGATGCAGGGGAGATAGAGGTGGTGGCCACCACTCAGTCACCAACCCAGATGCAGGTTGGTATACAAACAAACAAACAAAGAAATTTTGGCAGAGGCGTCACTAGGGTTGTTATCACCCAGTGCTCATGGTGTCACCCCCTCACGACTTGCCCCATAGACCCCCTCACGACTTGCCCCATAGACCTCCTCACGACTTGCCCCATAGACCCCCTCACGACTTGCCCCATAGACCCCCTCACGACTTGCCCCATAGACCTCCTCACGACTTGCCCCATAGACCTCCTCACGACTTGCCCCATAGACCTCCTCACGACTTGCCCCATAGACCCCCTCACGACTTGCCCCATAGTCCTCCTCCAAGTCTGTCAGTGCCAAAGAATGGGAACATACAGACTTGTACATTTTGGTGTCACCCCTTGTGGAGGTTTTCATCCGATGCTGTCCGCACCCCCTAGAGGTGCCTCTGGACTGTGGAAATAAAAATGTTAAATGGAAGTACATTCTTGACCCACTAGGTCAGTGTTCCCAAGCGGTGGGTTTTGTGACTATGTTGCCACTCTTCACAACATGAGTCAAGCCACTTGGACAAACATGGATTAGTTCTTTATCTGTATATCATTTAGAAGCAACCATATGCAGAAGGTTTTCATTTCTGTGATAGCTAAATTGAAACTCAGATATTAGCTATTAAAAATTCATTATTTTATTGAATTTCCAGCTTAAGGCTTGGCTTTAAATCTGGCATTTCCTTTTTTATTTTTTTTACTTAAATTCTTAAATTGTCTTTCATACAATTTCTAAAGCAAAACAAGCTATGTTACATATACGATTAAATGATTATAATCCTCAAAATCCTATTGAATTTTCTGATGGTCAGATTAAACATATCGTGTGACATAAATTTTAATATACATGTAATACCTCTTTCACAAATGCTACAAGATGCAAATAAGTTAAGTAATTAGTATTTTTACATTCACAATTTTAATTTTTCATGGCTACATCAGAAAGGTCTAATAAAAGTTTTGGGCTATCAAGCCAGCCACATCACTGTCAAAGTCAAAAGATTGGGTAAGAGTTGTTGGTCTTGAATTCATGTTGAAATGCTCTATAGGTACTAAACCATTAGATGAATGAAAGGAAATGTGAATAGTCTTAAAGTGTAATAAAATAAAAACCTATAGGTGAACACTAGCTTGCAATCTGAATATTAAAAAGATTGGTTTGTGTCTGTCAAATGTAATCAACATTATTCTCTTACAATACACACACAACTCTGATAATGTTTCGACTCAATCAATTTATATGAAAATTGTTTTTGTATTATATTTGGGCTTCTCCACTTATGCACTTTTAGCTTCAATAAACCCCGGAAAACTGAAGTCCTTTTTTTAAATTACAGGTGGAGGTTTTGGTGGTAAAGAGACGAGAACAGCGTCCATTATTTTACCTAGTGCTGTAGCTTCTGTCAAGTAAGCCGTTCATTATTTTGGAATCTGTTGTTTTTAGAAATTCATATTGGCAAACATACTCACGAGTCTCATTTCAAATCTTATGTAGCTCACTAAATTACATCCCCTAGTTGACAGTCAATATTGTTAGTGGATGTGCACTTTTGGTTATAATCTTTGTTCTTATGAAATGGTGTAATACATTTAGATTAAACTTTTGTTACTTCTATCTTTTTGTTTTAAATTTCATTCTGTCTTCTTAAAGAACCAATCGTCCAGTGAGGTGTGTGTTAGATAGAGATGAAGATATGTGCTTAACCGGGACACGACATCCGGCATATATCACCTATAAGGTAGGATAAGTTTTAAAACTGTTGGGTGCACAGTTGGTGTCTTGTGTAGGGTGCAATAATCTTCTATAGAGAAGGGACATTTGTAATAGGGATGGGTAAAAGGAATTGTTTCTTTTTTTAAAGTTTTTTTTCTTCTAAATTTAGATAGCTAGCACCCATTGGTAGAACTTTTTCTTTCAAAAATGTGTCTTTACAATGTACTACCTAATTTTGTAAATAAAACTTTGACATATTTTTAGTTTGATACATGTCAAGTTTACTATATATCTGTTGGGAATTTTTTTTTAAATATAACATATAGCTATTTTTAAAATACTTTGTATTCAAAATTAGATGATAATTTGTTTTGTATATATTTTTAAATCCTGTATATATTAACTCGTTGCACCTGGTTGATTGCTAGCCCCAAAAACTTTGGATTGATTTTTAACCTGCTTCCCGGTATGCTTGCAATCTGAAATGTTGCAGGCAGACTTGTGGCGACAATAAAAATGGTCTATCAAAATTTCACATCCATTGAATGTACTGTAATTAAATTAATGAATTTTTAGATTATCTCTATGTAGCATGAACATTTTTATGCTAGACTGTCTATGTGCATATTTTATTGAACAACCTTTCTAGTAATTTCCTGTCGCGTTGTGCGGTGCGTATTATATTGCCCATACTTTTTAAAAATATATTCCCGATCTGTAAATGTTTATCTGGTCTGTTGCGCGGTGCGCATTATATTCATATTATTTTTACAACCCTTTTCCCGTGATCAAATCAAGCTGAAATTTAGAAGGCAGAGTGTAGTCGTTTTTTTAAAAACTATAAATTTATATATATGAAAATATGTATGTATGCATGTCCTTTATATCTGATTACACCATTCATCTCATTGCCATGAAACAATTTGGAACTTTTGAGTACACTTTCGAAATGGTAACTGGCAACTTTTTTCTTAAAATTTATCACTCATGGGGTGCCATAATGTGATTTTTTTCTTATATGAGCTACATAAAAATTATTTTAAGAGTTAGCTATTGGGTAAATTGTTTGATCTTAACCAAACTTTGTATATGATAACTTGGTAGCTAATATTGAAATAATATAGATTTCATTATGTCCATACTTTCTGGGAAGGGAGCCAAAATTGTCTTTTTTTCATAAACATTTAAGATTTTATTCCCCATTCCGTTTTTAACGATATTAAGAAACATATCCATTATGAAATTCATTGAAATGCACAGGTGTTTTGGACTTTATATCTTGCACTAAATGCGCCCTGAGGCCTTAATGTCATATAATATAAGAGAGATATAAAAATTAGTTTATGCATTAGCTACTGAGAAAATAAATGGATCTTAACCAAACTTTTTATACAAAAACTTTGTAGCCCATATAAAAATACTTAAGGATACTAAACTTCTAATTTCCATTTCTTCTGGGCCCCAATTGTCTTTTTTTTGGTATATATTTAAGATATTATTTCCCATTCTATTTTTAACGATCTTGAGAAATATATCCATGATGAAACTGATTTCAAATGTCTTTTTAATTTAAAATGTACTCAATTAAATAAAACTAAATATTCTGCGTTTGTAAATATATTTTTTAGATTGGCTTCAATAATTCTGGAAAAATTCTGGCCATTGACTCTCACTTGTATCTTAACATGGGACATTCAACAGATTTATCACCAGCTGTAAGTTTCTTAAGTCCTGCCTTGCAAAAATTTAAGTAATTTTAGTCTTTATCAATACCCTATGGGAAAAGGATATACACATTTTAGCATCTAAAAAAATCATTTCTTTATTTTTAACGTTTTTTATAAAGGTACATTATATTGACTATTATACACTCCACTGAAAGGTTTTAGAGACAGCCGTCCTGGCATTGGACAGTGCATACAACACACCCAATTTCAGAGTACAAGGTCATCTCTGCAAAACCAATCTCACATCTTGCACTGCATTTCGTGGCTTTGGAGGTCCCCAAGCCATCATCATGGCTGAAAATTGGGTTGACCATGTAGCCGAGACTCTGGGCATGTCCCCTGAAGAGGTTAGTGAAGTGGGCATGTTCCCTGAAGAGGTTAGTGAAGTGGGCATGTTCCCTGAAGAGGTTAGTGAAGTGGGCATGTCCCCTGAAGAGGTTAGTGAAGTGGGCATGTCCCCTGAAGAGGTTAGGGAGGTGAAGTATTTTGGACTAACCAACAGCTAATTCCAGGGGCAGAGACATTTATTTCAGCTTTGATATTTTCCTTTTGGTTTGGTCATGGCTTGGTTAGCCACTATTAATTTTATAAGTCCAGTCTTATTGCATAATTTGATTTTATTAAGGTAAGTGCTGTCCACTTTGGAATAAGTAACTATTCTAGACAAAGATGGCTAAAACGTAATTGTAATGCGTACAATAAAGAATTACGTGTTATCTCTAACAATGTAATTACTTTGATGTCTTTGAACACCTTATGGAAATTATAGTTTAAGGCATCAGGTTAGTTTCTAAATTTCTGTTTGGTGAATTAAACAATTTGCTATTGATGTACAGCAGAAGTTTATTTTCAGTCAAGACTGACATCACTGCATGGTAAAGATTAGTTTTTTTAATGATAATTCTTTCAGTGTCTATGGGCAATATATATTTTATGTCTTTGAAATATATTCTTTGTTGGTATTGATTTTGTCATTTAAAAATATGAGTGAATTTTTTTTAACAACAAAGTTTATTAATTTTAAGGTTAGAGTGAAGAATTTCTACAAAGAAGGGGAGTGCACTCCATGTGGTCAAGTTGTGAACTTATGTAACCTGACCAAGTGCTGGCAGGAGTGCATGAAAAACAGTGAATTCCTGAAAAGAAAAGATGAAGTGGAAAAATTCAACAGGTATCTGTAGTGACTAACTGCTTTTACAGCACATTCAAAGAATTGCTCCTAATTTCAAATTTAAAAAAAAAAAAAAGATCTTTAAAATAAAAGATGAATTGAGAATTCTGAATGTTTCTGAAGTAAGATTCAATCGCCTGTAACATCATCAAACAATTCTTGTTATATTGTAAAGATCAACTACTGTGTTACCTGTCAAAAATGACAGAAGTTTTGAAAATCAATATATCTCAGCTGAAATCTATTAATTTTGAAAGAATACACATCAGAATAAAAAATAATTTCATTCAGAGCTTTCATTTCTTTTGTTTAGTTTTATTTTATTCATTTATTTGCAAATGCAGACATTTGAAAAGAGTTATTTTTGGTACAGTAATTTTTATTTTAAAATTTTAGAGGTGGGCTGCTTTCTAAAATTAGTAGCGTTACTAACGGCCGGACGGACTGGACATACATAGCAAATTATGTCTATTGATAATTTGTTTATATCTAGTCATAGTTTAGAGTTTTAAGTGTTGATTTTTTACTGTCTATTAGAATAACTATTACTATTTGACCTTTTTCAAACATGATACATTTTCAACACATTAAAACATTATTTGTTTTACATATTTGACTGATAATTTCAAAATGTATTTTTTTTTTTATAATCCATTTCAGAGAGAATAGATGGAGAAAAAGAGGCATAGCTATAACTCCCTTGAAGTATGGCCTCGCTTTCTTACTTCAATCGATGAATCAGGTATGAACTGTGCTTTAGTTTAACTATAAAGAGCATGTGTATTTAAGGTACTTATTTGGGTGGGTTTTTTTTACTGTACAAATACAAAGAAAGGAGAACACAAAAACAAGACTTTGGTTTTGCCTTGCATGTACTTTTATGATAAAATGTTACATGAAAGAGCTAAAAATAGCTCCTTGTTCTTTGATAGATAACTTTAAAAGACCAAACAGAAACCAGTTTGATAATGATTAAATGATAGCTGCTCAGACATTCAGAAACAGTTTTGTAGGTCATCAAACTATTGGGGTCAATAATTGTATATGACCTTCTCTTTTGCATACTGTCAATGATTAGTTATAAGTCATTGATCTAGTTCATTTTAATTAAAATAACTGTTAGTGTACCTGTCTTGAAATTGACATTAAAATAAACTGTTAGTGTACCTGTCTTGAAATTGACATTAAAAT
>MUZC01000668.1:19255-31547 GCA_002072015.1 Radix auricularia | reverse complement strand
AGTGTGTACCAAGCAAACAGTGTTGTACTGAGTGTGTAGTATGTACTAGGCAAACAGTGTTGTACTGAGTGTACTAGGCAAACAGTGTTGTACTGAGTGTACTAGGCAAACAGTGTTGTACTGAGTGTGAAGTGTGTACTAGGCAAACAGTGTTGTACTGAGTGTACTAGGCAAACAGTGTTGTACTGAGTGTACTAGGCAAACAGTGCTGTACTGAGTGTGAAGTGTGTACTAGGCAAACAGTGCTGTACTGAGTTTATAGTTTGGTGTACAAGAAGTCATGATCTAGAGCCATAATAAAAACTGTTCTTTTAATTTATTCAGATGATTTAAGTTTAATATGCTGTTAGTTAATTTAGTTTGTTATCTTAAGTAGTAAAGTAATATCTATACTCGTAACTATTTAACTCAACATTTTTTTCTAGTTTTGAAATTGATTATTTTACTATTTTTTTCATGAATTTGAATGATTTCATAATTAACGGTTGTTAATTTGTTTATTTTGTTATATAATAATTTAATGTATAACTTCTGTATGGAATGAGCATCTGTAACAGATATGATAACTTAATTTGTTATTGAACTTTTGTTCAATTGTTATATTCAAAAATTTAAAAACTGAATAAGATTTAACATGTAAAAGAAGAACCACAATTTTTATTTTTAAGTTCGCTAATCAAATCACAAATGTAACTGCCATTTAAAGTTAACGGGAAAAAACAGCAAAGAATATGCAATTATTACAATGATTTAACTTAATCAGATAAGTATAATGTTTAAATGTAAATATTGAATTTAAATTATTGAATTATAGACTACTGTGAACAGACTAGTCAATGACAAAGAAGTTGAAAACGAAAGCCAACACCGAGCCTGTCCTAGTATCTAAGGCTCCATTTTAACTATAAAGTTTATAGTAATACTATTTGTTAATAATAACCAGAAATCAGTACATTTAAAAAGAATTTTGTAATTATCAGTTTAGTATAAACTGATAATTACAAAATTCTTTTTAATTGTACCGACTTCTGGTTATTGGTTTTTACTTTTTATATATTTGTTTATAAACTTATTAATTTAATTTGATTTCAAATAATTCTTTACTACATTGATATCCGGATCTGCTGTGATCATTTGGCAAAATCGGATAGTGGCGGAAAACTCATCAATAACCGGATATCCGGCCATCACTTAATATAAGTGTCATCAAGTTACATGTAATATTTCTATAATGTGTCCATCAGATAACATTCTTTTTTACAAATGTCAAACAAGTCCAGCATGAACAATGTTATTCTAAAATGATTGATGATTAGTGTAGTTGTTGCTCTAGATTCACTAACCATCTGTTGCTGTTGGTGACAGCAGGATCTCATTAAATTTATATACACATTTTAACTGATTTTATAAGCTTCATCAGTGATATGAATCTTATAATTTTCTAACAGTGTTAATAAGTTAATTATTATTTCTTAATTCAAATAAAAAAATTAGTTCAACAAGTTTATGTGAAGCCCTTGCTGTGTTATCTGTATCTATTTCATTCTGATTTTTAGCAACCATTTCTCAATGGGAAGAGTTTCAAATTTTAACAAAATTTATTTTGAAGTGTAATTGAAACTTTTTTATATTGTGATACCAGGACTTTTTTCTTCAACTTGCTCTTTATATTAATTATTGCTTTTTTATAATGTTTTGCATTTATAAAGGATATTATTGTCACATATTTCACATATTTATAAGGATTGTATTACTTGATTAAGTATATAGTAAAGCCTGGTAATTTTAATTTTATCTTAACTGACATTGGTTACTGGGATTTAGATTTTAGTTTTAAAAACAAAATACTTGTCTGGCTCAAGTGAGAAGATAAAACTTGTGCCATCCAACAGATGTCATTCGCCGGAGTGTTAAAAGATTAATGGGGGGAGACTTATGGCAAGTTTAAACTCTTTGTTTAGCTTGAATCACTGGTTACCACAGTTGTTTAGAAGGAAATTATGTGAACAAAAAGTTTTTTTAATTTGTTTGAAATGAAATATTGTAGAAGAAAAATAATATTAAATATGAAAGTTACCATTTTCTCCATTAGCTGCCAATCAATTTTTTTTTAAAATACAAATCAACATTTTAAAAAATGTTCTTTAAAAAAAAAAAAAAAATTAACTAAAATTTTCTTTTCAAATAGTTTTTATGGGAAAAAAAAAATTCTTTTGAAAACAATCTGGATATGAAATGCACTCACTATACCAATAAGTAGGGCACCTGTTTATGTTTATCCAACTGTGGTTAAAAGTAGCTGATCATCAAAAACAAATTAACTTAGAAGTATATAACTCATATTATTATAGGTATATCAATATGTTTGAGATGCCTTAGGATAGTTTGGTGTACTTAGTTATTATTACTAGTCTGTACAGTCATAATTGTATTTTTTAAAATTTGATCAAGTGGTAATCAGTAACAAACACAGACTATTTTAAAGGTTGTGTCAAAGAGAAATCAGTTGTTTGTATTTTGTATGGTCATCTTTCATATAGACCGAGCTACAAATCCTATATTTTATGACTGTACTAATTCTTTAGTGATAGTCCACACAACCTTTGGCAATATTTTTTTATAAACTATAAGTACTATAAGTTTTAAAAAGTTTATCTCACCTTTAGTAAATTAGGTGACTGAATTATTTTAAACAAATATTTTATCTAAAAGGACAATATTACAACGCTCATGCCAATCAAAATATATCTAGATTTTTATCTTTTTGTAAAAGTGATATTATTTATTCCATATATTTAGCTCCATGTTGAGACCTGTTGTTCAAGAGCAATAAAGATCAAATTTTTTAATGAAAATATTTGGAATCTCTGTATTAAACGTGGACATTTGTTTGTCAACAGTTTTTTTAAATCTCATCAAGTTAGAGAGTTATAGGTCATAAGCCTCTGTGACAGTTTAAGTAATAATTGAAGATGAGTTTAATGTTTTGGGAGCAGATCTTTCTTCTTTTTTTAAATACTTCTCAAATATAATAAGGTGTTACAATATAGCAAACTTATTTTCTTTATATTATTCATTTAGTGGGGAAAAAAAAAGCAAGTGTTACAGTATTCATAACCACATGAAGTTGAAGTAGTCAGGTTTTGAAATTACTATAGTTTAAGGGGACAAAGGAAATTAAGGAACAGCTGTGATAATTCATTTTAACAAACTGGATTATATGGAGGAAACACCTATAGAGCTTTGTGTGCATATTCTTTAATGAAATTAGAACACAAGAGTTAGTGAAACAAAAATATATTCATATTCCATCTTCAGATTAAGAGAATTAATTATACATGAAGACCTCATAGGCATGATAAATGCAAATTTTACCATTCAATATTACAGACTGAATATAAATATCTTATAAATGGACATTCTTAATGGCCACAACACAATATTTTATTTTATAGCTCTGTTTTCAAATTAGTCATACTCCTGACCAGGTTTGAGCTTGACACTTGTTTCACAAACCTGTCTCAAGTTGTTGCCCTTAACTTCAGGTTTCAGATAAATTCATGCATATTTTATATCAGAATCACATTAATATTTCTCAACAAGAATTACACTTCTCTGATACTGTTAAGCACAATAACAAGACAAATTAACTCCTTTAGTTCAACCTTATTTTTTCTTATATCGATTAGTGTACATTGAACAATGGTAATAATATTTGAGATAATTGGCATAGGTCATTAATTATCCTATAAGCTGCCGGACATGTTGACTGGGTTTAATATTTCAATCCAGTAGCCATCAGGATCCTGGATAAATGCCAGTCCTTTCATTTTACCTGTAAAATCAAACAAACGACTTCAGTCAATATATTTTAACAAAAATTAAATACAAAGATCATCATCTCCTGCCAGTGACATGTAGTAAAGAAAAATGTTATCCATGTCATCTATGTCAGTGGAAACATGAGAAAATTTGTTTGCTTGTTTTTTTTCTACGGGTCCATGTAAAAATATCTGAGATAGAATGCGGAGACAGATTTACTCCCTTTTACTTTAGTATTTATTTTATCTCAAGTACGTCATTTAGATGGAGAGATAATGTCAGATTTAAAATAGTTTATAAACTGTTACATAGAAAGTCGCTAATGGTAAAGTGTATTATAAAAATAGTATTTTAGCTATTTAGCTTGCTGTATAAACAATACCAGCACACAGAATAGTATATATAGCTTTCCTATTTGATATTTAATAAGGTTGTTAAGACCGCTCGTTTCTGAGGACCGGTTAACTGTTAAAAAAAAAAAGACCGGTTAATCATCAGTCCATATTTTTACTATGTTTAGTGAACCAATAAGTGAATCGATCAAATTTTCACCTCGCGTTATCTGATTTGACATCATAGCGCCTGTGATGTACCGACTCTAGTGTAGCCGTCAAAACAGCGAATTCAAAAAAAAATTAACAGTAATGATATTAAATTTTTTATCTTCTGTAATAAAAATAGTAAAACAGCATGTTTTCAAATGTTGTTTGTCTGTTTTTAATTAGTTAGTTAATCGTAAAAAAAAATGTTTTAATGTCGGGCATATGTTTTCTTAATTGTTTTAGAACCAACAAGGGCAGGCATCAAATTTTCTGTCCATGACATCTGCTCTTGATTCTCTTGATATCAAAGCGCATGTGACGTTACAGCCCACTTGCGTTCAGCTTTCATGTGCTGTGCTCCTTTTCCAGCGCACACAATATAAATTTTTAGGACACAAAATTTTATATCAATGTGGTAATTTTAAGTCTAATATCTTTGAATTTCACGTACTTAGCAGGAAAACTGTTGATATAAGACCAAATTAACTCTTAATGTGCGAAAGCGCAGTAATCCGCGGTTTACCGTTTTTTTACCAAAGAGCGGTAATGCACGACTCGATAGAACTCTCTTTAGAAACAAAATTACAGAAAAAAAACTCTTCAGTGCGTGAAAAACAATGTTTTCCACTTTCGGCAATGGCGGCTGTTTACCTCGCTAGTGTTATCGCTCGATTCGCAAAGTTTTTTAAAAGTTTTTACGTTTTTTTTTCGAAGATGCGATTTTGCTATACTTTAATACTAAAATAATAGTACTAAACTACAGGTAAAAATAGTTTTAAACTCAAAACGGTCTTTCGGATACATAAAATAACCATTCTTATCCTAAAAGATGACGTTAGTATGACAATAAAAATATAATTGGATTTTACGCAATTTTTTTTAATTTCATAACCGGTTGATCGCAATTCGGGAAATTCTTACGGTACTGAGGTGGAAGTTTTCCTTATCTTATCTTATCTTATATGTTACAGACGCTCCTTCTGTACAGAAAATTATTGCGTCCTACGTATTTCTATGGTTTGTGTTTAGTCCTGTATTCTTACTAGAGTTTTAAAAGATGATAAAGTGTTGGCTTTCCTGGTTTCTTCAGGCAACCCATTCCACGCCCGAATACCGGACGGAAAGAAAGAAAACTTGTATGTGTTTGTTCTTGCATATGGAATAAGAAAGGTGTTTTTATCTTTATGTCTATTTGAGGGTTGTATTAAGTTATCTTTGTGTTGTATTTCTAAATTAGAATTAATTGCCTTATGTATAATTACTAATTTACTCTTGGTTCTTCTATCCTCTAGTGTTTCAAGGTTTAATGATTTAACTAATGGTGTTACTCTTGTCAGTTTTTAATATTCTCCAGTAATGAATCTGGCAGCTCTTTTTTGAATTTGTTCTAACTTATCAATATTTTCTTTGGTGGATGGGTCCCATACAGAAGATGCATATTCTAGTATAGGTCTCACCAGGGTGAGGTAGCATTTTAGTTTTATATCTTTGTTACATTTGTAAAAGTTTCTTTTTATAAAGCCTAATTGTTTGATTTTTTAATAACTTCATTGACATGGGGATTCCAAGATAGTTTCTCATTTATTATGACTCCTAAGTATTTTGCATCTTTAGTTTGGGTTAGTTCTTTTCCATGAATGAAATATTTTGAATTTATTTGTTTCTTTTTCTTTGTTACTCTTAGCAGTTGACATTTTTCTGGGTGGAAGGACATACTCCAGTTAGTTTCCCATTTTATTAATTCATCTAAGTCTTTTTGTAAAATTTTGCTATCTTGTTCTGACTTGATTGTTCTATAGATTATACAATCATCAGCAAATAACCTAACTTTAGTTCCTGTTGAGATATTGTTGGGTAAGTCATTTATATAAATTAAAAATAGTAAGGAACCTAGGACAGTTCGTTGTGGAACTCCTAAGTTAACCTTTATTGGTGTAGATTTAGATCCATTAATTATTACAGTTTGCTCCCTACCCAATAGGAAATCTTGGATCCAGTGATGTAAGGGACCTGAGATTCCAAAGTATTTAAGTTTTTTAAGTAAACTAAGGTGGTGAACTTTGTCGATTGCTTTTGAGAAGTCTAGTAATATTGTATCTATTTGATCATTATTATCTAAGCCTTTTGATAGATCATCTATTAGGCCTATCAATTGTGTTTCACATGATCTGTTCTTTCTAAAGCCATGTTGGTGTGGGCATAGGGCATTATATTTGTCAAGGTGGTTAACTATTCTGCTATATATTATGTGTTCCAGTAATTTACATGTGATACTAGTAAGTGATACAGGTCTGTAATTACCAGGGTCGGACTTATCACCTTTCTTAAAGAGTGGCGTTACATTGGCTAATTTCCAATCCTGGGGCACTTTACCCTGGTTTAGAGAGGCTTGAAAAAGAACTACAAGGATTGGGGACAGTTCATTGCTTAATTTTTTTAATAACCTGGCAGGCAATTCATCTGGGCCAGTAGCTTTGTTTATTTTTAAGTTTTTTAGGAGTGAATGTATACCTATCTCATCTACAGTTATGTTACCTATTTCTTCCAATTTATTTAAATTTATTGGAATTTCCTTGTCGCCTGAGGCAGAAAATGATGATTCAAAATATTTGTTAAGGATATTAGCTTTAGTCTCATTATCATTATAGGTTTTATTATTTGAGCCTTTTAGTGTGGCTATACCCGAAGGCTCCATTTTTTATGATTTGATAAAGGACCATAAGTTTTTATTGTTATCTTTAGTTATCACATTGTTTATATAATTATTTTGGAGGTTACGGCTAAGTTTTTGTGTCAAGTTGCATTTATTCCAAAGATATAAACCTTATGGCACATTAAAAGAGTTAAATTTGAGGACCAGTAAACCTGTTGAGTACTACTAGTAAAAAAAATTATCTTTCCTCTTGTATTATATTTATAAATAGTAACACTCGCGCCTACACCACTATTCACTAGTACTATACTTCGGCAACTAAGCGAATATATTTTTTTTAATTAAAAATCTTTCACTAGCCGAACTCCACTAACAGTGATGAAGTGTACTTTATATTTATATTAGTTAAAGACATGAATATTAAGATAACCTTAACGTATTGGCTCTGGTATTCTGCCGTAACACAACAACAAATTAACACCCGGGTAATAAGCTAATACTGACTAAATGAAGTTATGGTTAACCTGTCCCGATGAAACGGGACCTGTCCTGATCTGAGTACCGGGTAACCATTTAACCGTTAACAACCTTAATATTTAACTATATCTTTTATTCAGCAATACTCAAGAATTCAATAAATAAGAGCTATCTTATTTTTATCTTATGGATCCCTTGCAGACCATGAAGGTCTATGGGGGAAAGTGAAGTAGCGTTCACAAGTTTCATTGACCAATAACAAGCATGGAATTATGTGGTTAACACAATGCCCCGGGGGCCTTGCCAGTAAATAAGAGCTCTAATAAGTCCTAATAAGAGCTTGATTTATTGAAAAATGACATGACTACCTGCATCTGGTTTCTTGATGAAAGGCACACCCAGCTGCTCAAATCTTTCACAGGCTTTGTAAACATCTGGCACAACAATACCGATGTGACCTGGACATTAAAATAATAAATTACAGCGTTTAATTATACAATAAAATTATTAAAAATTAAATTCCATAAAAAACATAAAAAACTTTTTAGATATAATCAGCCCCTTAGAGACACTAAGATACAAAATTACAGGAGGCATCTACCCTCTTCCCCCACTTGCTTGGTTGAATCCCAACTCTTACCTTCCACCATAGACAGATTCTTTGAGTTTTGGATTGCAATATTTTTAAATGACTACCTGTCCCATTTTGTTTGGATTATTTATACATTTTTATTCACATATTCATATTTTTTTTTAATAGCAGAAATTAAAAATCCCGAACTCAGATTGCAAGCATCTCTTGCACCCTCCCCCACCCCTTTTTATTTTTTATCTTCCTGTATGAATCTCAAAATTAATCAATACAAAATTTAAATAGAGTAGTTTTATTTAGAATTTCTAAAAATGCAGAGCTTTTAAATAAGCAATGATGATGATGATCTATAAGACAAAATTATTATTGTCAAATCCTAGCCTCAAACTTAGGCTCTAAACTCTTTTTTGAACTGAGCTGTAGTTATTGTTACCACTAAATTGAATTTCAGGGTGTGACCAAATACAAATGGCCCTGACAGAAAAATACCAATAACTTCAAAACTTATTATTTTAATATAAGCTGACTGCAGAATGCTAACTGAATTTGAATATTAAACATAAACATACAAAAGTTTATCTACAATCAACACTTAAAAAAGGAGAACATTTTTAAAAACTAATAAATGTAAATAAAAAAAAAATAAAGATATGGTGACTTTTTACACTTACCAAATCCTCTTGGGTCCGAGTTACCATTGTGGTAAACTTCTTTTTCTTCTTTTTCTGTTCCATGATTGCTGGCAATGAAGGGAATAGTTTGTCACTATGTTATTTATGTGTCTAACTTAAGAAAATTATGTAATAATATTATTATAACATATTATTATGACCTTCTAAAAATAAAATATTTTGGTAAGGTCAAGCAAAGCCTCTTTACTTATCCTCATTAACATTGAAGTAGACAATTTTTTTTATTAGAGGACTTGTTTACTTACTGGGTAAGTTCCAAAGTAGCTTTTCTAGAAAAACAAAATTTGGCCCTCTCCTTAGGATCACTAGGAATATCCGCTGGGTTTTCATAACCCATGAAGTAGAGGGAGAAACCCATGGCAGGGAAGTCTAGCTTTAGAAGAAGTCTTCAAAATAATAACAAATAATTAGATATTTGGTGTTACGTTTATTAGCGAGAATCTCAGGTATAATTCATGGCAGGGAAGTCTAGCTTTAGCAGAAGTCTTCAAAGTAAGTACAGATTATTAGATATTTGCATGTTAGATTTCTCAGAAAGAATCCTAGGTTTAATCCATGGCTAGGAAGTCTAGCTTTAGCAGAAGTCTTCAAAATAAGAACAAATGATTTGATATTTGTGTGTTACGTTTATTAGCAAGAATCCCAGGTTTAAGTACGTAACTTAGTTCTTAATTAGAGGCTCTTACAAAATTATTGTTTAAACTCACGACAGACAAGCAGCAAGGTGGTATAGTTAGTGAGACACAAGACAAATAGTTTATCCATCGATTGTCAATAGAACATTTACTCTAACTCAGAGTTTCTCAAAGTGGGTAGTGGTTGAAAAGGTTTCTAATAAAAACGAACTGCAAATTGCAGATTGTTTTTGATAAAAAAAATATGGTAGAATGAAAAAAATGCTTCATTATATTATAATTATACAAGAATCAAATTACAGGAATAGGCTTCAACTCCAAGGATACTGTATATAAATCAAACAGGCAAACAGGTGATAATTTATTCTTCTTAAGTATTTTTTATAAGTATTAGGCTCTATTACTCTATTTTTTATAGCAAAAAGTGAAAGTGCTTGACTATTTAATTAACTTGACCCTTAAGTCATAAGACTTAGACTTAGGAGATTTTTTTGTAAAAGTTTTAAAGATTGCAACCTTCTTTTGACATGTGGCACTAATACTAATACATGTACATCAATTTTTAATATTAATATTATTATTATTAATATCAATACTCATACTTACGACATGCCCATTACTCTCGAATAAAAGTCTAACGACCGCTTAGGTTCTTTTATCCTAATCATAGTCTGCTGGAAAAAGAAACCCTGAAACAGATTCAGATACTATTTTTAAAACAACTTCATTTTGACAGTAAATCAGTAAAGATTTTGATTTTGGTTAATATTTACTACTAGATTGTGCCGGGGCGCCGTGGCGCCTGCGGCGCCCCTTTTTTTTTGGGCGCCTACGGCGCCAACCTTTTTCAAAAGACCAACTAACTTGTCCTTTTTTGATAAATACGAAATATTAAACTTTCTGAAATGTACGCAAAGTATTTAATTATAGGGGTTGTATTTCGCGCACTGATGCACACCAAACAATGACGTCATCATATTAAATATTTTTACAGCGCTAATCACCACACGATTTTTCAACTAACTGCTGTAGACTGTTGTACATTGTTCCTCAGCCTTCCACATCCAGTGACTTGGACTATTATATTATTTATTATTATTATTTACTAAATAATTAATTACTAAATAAAAATACTAATTAACTAATTACTAATATTTTTTAATAGTAACTACAATTGTATCGTTAAGTCGGTTAAGTACAAATCCTATGCCTATTAAATTAATAATTAACTAAATAGTTAAGTTATATCAGTCATTTCAAGAGTCAAGACTCAGAACAAAATTTGATAAAAACTTACTTTTAACTTACTTTTAAAATTCAATAAAGTCATCTTAGGCCTAGGCACAGTCTTAGGTCTATTAATTGACCCCAAAAAAATGAACTCATTTAATCATTTAACATTATTATTTAATACTGTCCAGTGTCTAGTTTAGTATACTTAAGAAACAGTGACTGAATCTGAAAACAGAAAGACCAACCTCGGTTTCTGCAGGTGGGGGTACACAAGCCTGTTTAGCCTCTTCGTCTGTAAGAGACATTTTCTTATTTAAATTTAATATTGAAAAACTACAAATGTGACTTTTCAAAATGGAGAAACTGCCGAAACAGGTTGTTCTAGCAACAGCAGCTGGTTTTGTAGCAATTATAAAATTCAGGATATGAGATCTCCAAATCGACATGGGATTACTACTACTATAACTAAATTAATTATCACTGGATACGGGCGAAAAAACTCTATGCCTATGTTGTCAGTCGATTCAGTTCCGTCAGGTTGACCTGGGTCAAAGGTCAGATCTTCTTATCAGATACTAAAGGTCAATCAATTTTAAACCAAATTTTCAAAAGTAATAATAATTGGTAATATATATGATTAAGAACCATGTTTGAAATATGAAGTATAGGCAGAAAAAATAAAGTTTTATCTATACGTTACACTCACATAGCTCAGAGCATACCACGGCCAACGGTCACTCTTACCACTGAATTAATGATTAATTCATTCCGACATTCAGACCATTCATGATTCATTTATCATATATGTCAATATTCATATTCATATATTTCATATATCACTATCATACCCCATATCAGACGCCTATCATAACAATATTATAATTTAAGTTTAAGTCTGTCAGTCTTTCAATTCATGCAAAAATTATTATTATTGTGTAATATTTAAATTTCAAAAACGATCGATGATTAAATGTAACTCAAACCCAATCCTTAAGTTAAGCCTTAAGATTTAAGTAGTCAGGCTTTTAATTTGTGAGATTGTTAACTTTGTATTAATACTGTCTTAATCATTAAACTCTGAGAAATAGAAATAGAATAGCCTATAGTCTATGTTCATGGTCTATAGCTCTCCATGACTTATAACAAATATAATGTTGTAGTTGTCGGCAATGTTCCCTTTAAGCTCCGAGGTTGTGCGGCTGCGCAGATATCGGACCAACTCCGCGCAGCAGTTCAGAATTACCGCGCAGCAAATTTGGTAATGTATTGCACAAAGTGAATGCTGTGTGTCTGTGCAACTTTCCTCATGAGATTTTTACTTTACCTTCGGACCACATAGAATTGTCAAAATAATAGGCTAGTGGACAAGCTTTTTTTTTAAATTATTTTTTATTTGGGGGGGGGAGAGAGATTCAATATTACAAATTTAAAGTAACTTTAGACTTCAGCATGCAGTCATCATTTAACATAATCCTATTTCTTTATTAAAAAAATGATGTTTTAATGCAGTTAAACTTCTGTGGTTTAAAATATGCAAATTTTATTCACTCGTGGTCGGGGAGAAATAGTACATATTATTATTATGAGTTTTTTGGGCCGTCCATAAATGACATCATGCGATTTTGCTCGGTTTTATCCCCCCCCCC
>MUZC01000668.1:0-15122 GCA_002072015.1 Radix auricularia | reverse complement strand
AAAAAAAACAACTTATCACTAATTCTCCAATTTTCCGTGTAGGTAGGAGCATGAAACTTTGGGTAGTTGCTAAGTACCCTCTCAGGACAAATGTTGGTGTAAAAGAATTTTGAAATACACACTCATGGGGGCAGGGACCCCAAAAACGTATTTTTTTCTTATATGAGATTTATAACAATTGAAAATCACTGTATCTCTTATTTTTCGAGTAGGTAGACTCATGAAACATTGGGGAATCGATAATTACACTTTCACGATGGTAGCAGATGAAAACATATTTTAAAATATCTCTTACTGGGGGCCGAGGGGCCAAATGTAGTTTCTTTTCTAATATAAACTATATATAAACTACTCATAACTAATTCCCCCATTCTCCATTTAGGTAGAAGCATAAAACTTTGGGAAGTTGTTGAGTACAATCTCCAGATGAAAGTTGGCGAAAGAGAATGATAAATTTCCACTCACAGGGGGCCGGGGGCCCAAATATAATTTTTTCTTATATTAAAAACCGACTCATCACAAATTACACAATTCATCGTGTAGGTTAATTAAAAACTTTAGCAAGTTGTTGGGTACCCTCAAAACGACGAAAATTGGCGTAAAATAATTTTTAAATGCACGGTCATGAGGGCCTTTGCCCCAAAAAAAACGTGTTTTTTCCTTATACGTACTATAAAAATTTGAAAATCAATAATTCTCATATTTTCCAAATAGGCAAAGGCATGAAACTTTGGGGGTTTGTTAACTACACTTCCACGATGGTAAAAGGTGAACAATTATTTAAAACATTCTTTACTGTGGGCTGGGAGGCAAAAATGTAGATTTTCCCTAATATTAACTATATAAAAATTAAAAATCCCTAATTCTCCCATTCCCTATGTAGGTAGAAGCATAAAACTTTAGGAAGTTTTTGGGTACCCTTTTGCGACAAAAAATTAGCGTAATATAATTTTAAAATTCACGCTCTTTGGGACCGGGACCTCAAAAACGTGTTTTTTCCAAATATGTGCTATATACAAATTGAAAAGCACTATTTTTCTTATTTCCGAAATGGGTAACGCATAAAACGTTGGGGATTTTTAAAATACACTTCCACGATGGCAGCAGGTGAACTAATATTTAAATTATTCATTGGTGGGCGCTGGGGGGCAAAAATATAGTTTTTTTATGCATTCACTAACTTATAACTAATACTCAATCTTCCCGCAGCAAAACGCGGGCAAATTGCTAGTATATATATATAATTATCTTCATGGTTCAACCATGCCGGACACCGAGCTGTCTTCCTGCCCCAGCGACCAACCAGCTTGCAAGAAAAGTTAGTGTAGAGGGTGGGGGTCATCGAGGCCTAGCCAACATTACGTTGAATTCAGGTCAATTACTTTGTTCTTTGTTCTTTCGTAGTGTAGTGGTTATTACATTCGCCTTTCATGCGGAAGGTCGTAGGTTCAAGCCCCCGCCAGGACATTACTTTCTTTTAATTTTTAAAAATGTTTGTTTGTGCCCATTCACTTCCCACTTTCTTCGCAACACGGCTGTAAGCTTTGTTCCTCGACATCGGTATAATAACTTTGTGCTCTCCGTCGTGTCTAGTGACAGAAAAGTAGTCACACACTCTCCTCAACAATTACTTTCATAAAATGTCAACCGTCACTAAATCATTAGCGGCTTATGCTACGCCGCGGGCATCTAGTGAATTATAAACGTGACATTCATCTAAGAAAAAAAAAAGTTTGCCATTTAGAGGACACTGAGAAAATTGTTGCTTTAGTGATGGTAGTTGTAGAAATACTGAAATATGTCGTCAAATTGTATCTATATTAGCCAAAATTAATATGATTTCACTTAAAGGGAGTCATCTAAAGATTGAAAAGAAAAGGGAACTTTATTTAAAACATGATTTAATTCAATCACTTGCATCTACATTATCGGCGATAATTGATAATGAAGTTAATTCTGCACAATTCTTATATTTTGTTATGGATTAAACCGTTGATATATCTAAAATTGATTAGTTGTCAGTTTCTTTACGTTTAGTTTTAATATCTGAACATGTTGTGGAAAGATATATAGGCTTTCAAATAGGCCTGAATTAACCATTATAGGCAAACAAGGCATGCACCTGTGGCACTTAGCATTTATTTTAGGACACAACAAGTCCTCAAGAAAAATGTGTATTTTGTCTCAGTAGCCATGCGTAATCGACATGACATTGGCCTTTTGCAAATGTAAAATCGAGTCGCACATTACTCTTAAGTCACATCCTAATATTAAAATAGCATTATAATGTTTATAAGTTTAAAAGAAGACCAGTCACAGAAGGGCGACACAAGAAGAGAAGCAGAAAACATAGCAAAGAATATGCAAGAATTAAACTTTTCTCTCATGCTTGTCTTTTGGGAAGAAGCGTTACAACATTTTCACAGAGTCAGTCAAGCTCTAAAAATTAGCAGGTGAACTTAAATAAGTGTTCTAATTTTTATTCTTCACTAGCAGATCACTTGCCTGAATCTAGGCATGAATTCGAAAGGTTTGAAGAAGCTGCAAAAGAAATAAAACCAGTTCAACTTTGACCCTTTATCGTAAAAGAAAGTGTTCATTGATGGTGATGCCCCTGGGGTATCTCTGAATGTCAGAGAAAAATTTCATAAATCTACTTTCTTTGCCATTGTTGACAAACTTGAGGCAGAGATGAGTAGACAAGGACGGGTATATAATGATATAGCGGTTTCATTTTCTTGTTTAGTCGATATACCATAAACATCTCAATGTTTTAAGTACTAATAAATGATTATCCTGAAGATCTGTACTGAACTACGAAAGTTCCATGCACTCATATATTCTTAGCAAGTTTCTATCCTCAAAATTTTAGTACAATACGTTCAGTGACAGAGACAACATCAAGTGTACTTATTCAAATGTAAAAATCACCTTGCGCATTAAAAAAAATAATGGTTACACCTGTTCAACTAAGGCTAAGGGCTCTTTCTCTCAGCTGAAAGGTTACAAAATCCAAGTAGAGGACACAAGAAATGGTTCCTGATCTCTGCTGATGATTGAGTCAGACTTGTGCACAACTAACGCTGTTGATGTACTCAAAAACTTTACCAGATGTAAATCCAGAAAGAAGAACTTTAAAATATATTTTAAAAGTAATAGTTTTTTCGTATATTATTTAGAGAAAAATTTAAATGAAATCAGCACAAACATATGTCGTGTTAACAACTGTTGTTATTTGTTAATTTTTGTTTCTTTGTGTGTGTTTGTGCATACCAGCAGTCAGTGGAGGATCGGGGCCAGAGGCAACATGAGGGGCACCCATGTGGGTTTGTGCCTAGGGGAACAAGATGGCTTAATCCTGCCATGATTTTATTCTTTGGAAAATAGCAATGTTGCCGCATTTGATTAGAAGATTTTAAAGTAACTAGCAATTACAAAATCGAAACATTGATATCACACTCTGTCGAGCACAGGCATACCATGGCATATCTGTGATGTCTGGAATTAAGATTGGCCTTCAAACTTATTTAAAGTAACTTTCACCCGATGGCATCTATGTTCATTGTTGTGCCCATGTTTTGAATTTGGTCCGTATAAACACTGTGATGTACAGTTGTACAGTTCTGTTTTGGCACAGCTGAAAGGTTGTATGCTTTCTTTACATCTAGTTCACCACGTCTACAAATTCTTAAAGAGCATCATAAATCTCAATAGGAATAGATAGTAGCTACTCTAAAATGACTTTCTAATACAAGATGGGCTAGCTGTAAGCATGCTGTTGACGCAGTTTTTGGATCATTCTCTTCTGTTCTAGCCACTCTAGAACACATAAATTCAAGGGACTCAACAGAATATAAAGGAAGTGTTAGAGTAGAAGCTATAGGACTTTCTGTTTTAATAGCAAAATATTCTTTAGTTTTTTCTGATGTTTATTATTTGTACAAAAGTTGTTCGATAATATCTCCGTGTTATCAAACTACTTGCATCGCAAGAGTATTGACATTGCACTGGCAAAACAATTTATCAATGTTGGAAGAAATAAGTTTGTTGAAATGAGACGCGATAAAGCTTTTTAAAAGCTTAAACTAAAGTGTATGTCAGTCAATCATTTATTAACGAAAATCGTTCCAAACTAGATTTTAAAAACACAATTTTTTGAAAAGAAAATTGCAAAAAAGAAAAGTATGGTAGGCGAACCTTGCACAGATGAAAGGGCGGATGATCCTACTACAACCTTAAAATCTGAAACATACTTCACTATTTTGGATAAATTTGTAACATATTTAATGACTTTGGGGGCAGAGTTATTTATTTCTATTGTATAGATCCATCACAAACTTCCGAAAAATAAAGATTATTTTCGAAGTTTATGCAAAATTTACAATCCCGACATTAACCTTGAAAAAACAATCATTAAATATTATACCTTCAAAGATTTTTATGCATCAAAGGTCCATCAGTTATTAGTAAAATTTGCCGGCGCCCCCCTGAAATTCATCTCCCCCCCCCCCCCCCCCCCCCNACATTCAAAGATTTTTATGCATTGAAAGGTCCATCAGTAATCAGTGTTAGTATTTACGGAATGCTCGGTTATTAGAATAATTTGCCGGCGCCCCCCTGAAATTCACCTGCCCCTCCCCCACGCAGACAAAGCTAAATCCGCCACTAATGCAAGGACTCTTTTAACTCGCGAGTATAAAAAAAAAAGAATTCAATATCAGTTGATTTATTCAAGATTATTTAGATATTTAGGCCAGATGTTATCGCGTCTAAAATAACTATCATAAATTGGAACTCTGTTTAGAACTGTCTTAATGCAAGGCGTTACAGTGGCGTCTCTAAAATAAAGTTAATGAAAAATTAAGTACGATCAAATATATTGTCTAATCTATAGCTATTTTTGCTAATGAGCATGGTATGGCTGACAAAATTGATATATGAAAGTTTGTGCCATGCGGAAAAACAGAAAACTGCAATTTCATTAAAGAAATGGAAGCTTTTCTTTTTATTTCTAACACTAAAATGTAACAACTCTTTATTATAACTTTCTAATACAAACTGTTTTTTTTTCCTAATAGCTTTTTACATATTTTTTTTTTTGGGGGGGGGGGGGCGGCAAATTTGGGTTCTGCCCCGGGTGGCACATAC
Source organism: Radix auricularia (assembly GCA_002072015.1). Lineage (NCBI taxonomy): Eukaryota > Metazoa > Mollusca > Gastropoda > Lymnaeidae > Radix > Radix auricularia. Next base: position 9,974 of record MUZC01000668.1, on the reverse strand, counting down.
CCACGCTACGCCGCTGCTGTTTTGGTTTCCAGTCCTAGATTAACCTCTTCCCATGAGTCACCTGAAAATGAGTTGGGAAAGGAAACATCAAGGCTTAGATTTAGAAAATATGTAAAGGCAACTGATCTTTAATTTTACAATGTTATTATTTGATGGCTTGAAATTCTGAATAACTTCTTCGAATCCGTGGCCAAGTAACCAATGATTTTTTACCATCTGTGATTTCACGTTGAGCACCTTGCTCCCAGACCAAGAGGAATTTATGCTTTTGTATGACTGGAGCAATCAAGTCCATGTGAGACCAATCCGTCGCTGTGTTTTGTACCTTTCACATCTTGTACCTTTAACGTCTAATACCTTCCACGTCTTTTTCCGTTATCAATTGTCACGGCCCTGACTTGTCACGCCCTAACTTGTCACGCCCTGACTTGTCACGCCCTAACTTGTCACGCCCTGACTTGTCACGGCCATATCTTGTCACGGCCTGACTTGTCACCGACCATGTCTTGTCATGGTCATGTCTTGTCACGCTATGTCTTGTCACGCTATGTCTTGTCACTGCCATGTCTTGTCACTTGCCACGGCCATGTCTTGTCACGGCAATGTCTTGTCACGGCAATGTCTTGTCACGGCCATGTCTTGTCACGGCCATGTCTTGTCACGGCCATGTCTTGTCACGGCCATGTCTTGTCACGGCCAAGTCTTGTCACTTGTCACGGCCATATCTTGTCACTTGTCACGGCCATGTCTTGTCACGGCAATGTCTTGTCACGGCAATGTCTTGTCACGGCAATGTCTTGTCACGGCAATGTCTTGTCACGGCCATGTCTTGTCACGGCCATGTCTTATCACTTGTCACGGCTATATCTTGTCACTTGTCACGCCATGTCTTGTCACGGCCATGTCTTGTCACGGCCATGTCTTGTCACGGCCATGTCTTGTCACTTGTCACAGCAATGACTTGTCACGGCCATGTCTTGTCACGGCCATGTCTTGTCATGGCCATGTCTTGTCACTGGTCACGGCAATGACTTGTAACGGCCATGTCTTGTCACGGCCATGTCTTGTCACGGCTATATCTTGTCACTTGTCACGGCCATGTCTTGTCACGGCCATGTCTTATCATTTGTCAAGGCCATGTCTTGTCACGACCATGTCTTGTCACGGCCATGTCTTGTCACGGCCATGTCTTGTCACTTGTCACGGCAATGACTTGTCACGGCCATGTCTTGTCACTTGTCACGGCAATGACTTGTAACGGCCATGTCTTGTCACGGCCATGTCTTGTCACGGCTATATCTTGTCACTTGTCACGGCCATGTCTTGTCACGGCCATATCTTGTCACTTGTCACGGCCATGTCTTGTCACGGCCATGACTTGTCACGCCCATGTCTTGTCACTTGTCACGGCCATGTCTTGTCAATTGTCACGGCCATGACTTGTCACGCCCATGTCTTGTCACTTGTCACGGCCATGTCGTGTCAATTGTCACGGCCATGACTTGTCACGGCCATGTCTTGTCACGGCCATGTCTTGTCACTGCCATGTCTTGTCACTTGTCACGGTCATGTCTTGTCACGGTCATGTCTTTTCACGGTCATGTCTTGTCACGGCCATGTCTTGTCACTTGTCAAGGCCATGTTTTGTCACAGCCATCTCTTATCACGGCCATGTCTTGTCACTTGTCAAGGCCATGTCTTGCCACGGCCATGTCTTGTCACGGCCATGTCTTATCACGGCCATGTCTTGTCACTTGTCAAGGCCATGTCTTGTCACGGCCATGTCTTATCACGGCCATTTTCTTGTCACTTGTCAAGGCCATGTCTTTTCACGGCCATGTATTGTCACGGCCATGTCTTGTCACTTGTCAAGGCCATGTCTTGTCACGGCCATGTCTTGTCACTTGTCACGTCCATGACTTGTCACGGCCATGTCTTGTCACGACCATGTCTTGTCGCTTGTCACGGCCATGTCTTGTCACGGTCATGTCTTTTAACGGCCATGTCTTGTCACGGCCATGTCTTGTGACTTGTCAAGGCCATGTCTTTTCACGGCCATGTCTTATCCCGGCCATGTCTTGTCACTTGTCACGGCCATGTCTTCTCACGGCCATGTCTTGTCACTTGTCACGGCCATGTCTTGTCACGGCCATGTCTTGTCATTTGTCACGGCCATGTCTTGTCACTTGTCACGGCCATGTCTTGTCACCGTCAAGATTGCACCTACACCCCCACCCCCACATCTCTCAAATTTTGGTTTCGTTTCCACGGATGTATAATCTTCTAAACAATCCTGACTTTTAGGAACGGGATGGCTGGATAAAATTGAAGCTTGTCCCGCGGCATAAAAAATTCCTTCAGCGACTTCTCCGCCTGTAAACATTTTTAGCGCATTTTCGAGAAGTCGAATGCGCTATTGCACCCGTTTTGTCCGTCTGTCATCACCCTAGATCTCAGCAACCATAAGTCCTAGACCCATGATGTATATATGTTTTTTGTATGTCCTGACCTGCCATTTGTGCATCAACACTCAGTTACTCGATCCGTTAAAAAACCCCGTTAAAACTACCAAAAAACATTGCGAATCGAGAGATAACACTGGCACAGGCAACGGCCGCCATTGCCGGAAGTCGAATACATCGTTTTTCAAGCATTGAAGAGTTTTTACTTTCTGTTTTTTTTTTGTTGACGTCATTAGAATATGTGTAAAAGTTTAGAGAGTTTTACGTCATCATTTGTGGTGACTTCAATCAAGATCTTAGCGGCCCAGGGGCAGAAATTGAAAACTTTTTCGAAACAAACTTCAACATTCAACTACTTTCAACAAGATTGGCAACCACGATCTATCAAACAACAATTGACGGAGTATTTGGGCGATTAGCTGATTACAATTTAGAATGTTTCATTTATGAGTCCTATTTCAGTGACCACAAACCACTTGTAGTTAGATTAAAGAGAAAATTTTAAAAAATTAAATGTAAAGAAATGACTTTTAAATAAAAAAAATTTCAAGTATATTCATTACACAAGAAAATTCATAAAAATTTGTCTAAAATCTAAACACAATTACTGATAACTACATAATGCTGATATCTAACATAAGTACTGATACATAATACGAAAATGCGCTAACACGTCCTGAGTCCAAAAAGGGACCAGGCTTAACATGATTTTTTATTAAAGACCGACCACTCCACACACGTCAGTGTCAAGGGAGCTAACACCGAATCATGTTTTAGTTTCATTTCATGGCGTCCGGGTATCCGCTGTGCTTCTTGGAAATCCGTGTACTCGCTGGTGTTGAGGAATGCAGAAATTGTGAGACATATGGTGCAGTATTGGCAAGATAAGAATGTACCACGGGAGCAGATTGGAGACAATGGCAGTGTGGAAAGTTACACAGCTGTGTGACAGTGTGGGGAGTTACACAGCTCAGTGACAGTGTGGGGAGTTTCTTACACAGCTCAGTGAGGTGTGTGGAGTTGCACAGCTCAGTGACAGTGAGGGGAGTTACACAGCTCAGTGACAGTGTGGGGAGTTACACAGCTAAATGAAACCAACAAAAGTTTATCCAAAATAAGTTAAATACTCTTTTATAAAGGTAAGTGGCTGTATCCAAACTAACAATATTCATTTTTGGGAATTTAGGTGAGCTCTTGTGAGCAAGTTTTCAGTGAAAATGATTTAATCAGATTCAATTATCAGAGCTTTCATAAAAATAATTTAAGAACTACCTCCACCTATTATATTTTATCTATTTATTTATATAATAAGATATAACTGCGAGAAGTAATGTTAATCTTAGCATAACTTGACCTCCGAAATCCCGCAATGTGAAACGATCTATTTTAGAGTTCACAAACGGGAGGCTACTGTGTGTTACGCTAACATTGCCAACATGACGTCACGTACAGCTATTTAAGTTGTTAACAAATACGGTATTGTTCTGATCAAACTAGGTGGTCGCCGTGTTATTTTATGTTATTTTATGCTATTCTATGTTATTCTATGTTATTTTATGTTATTTTATGTTATTCTATGTTATTTTATGTTATTTCAGGTTATCTTATGTTATTGTATGTTATCTTATGTTATTTTATGTTATTTTATGTTATTCAGGTTATCTTATGTTATTTTATGTTATCTTATGTTATTTTATGTTATCTTATGTTATTTTATTTTATTTAACAATCGCCTACTGCAGGTAAATTCAGAGTCGAAAAAACATGTGTTACTTTCAGACTATAAAAGTTCTTTAAGAAGGTCAATAGTCACCTGATACACTTCCCCATCCACCATTGTTAGACACAGTGAAACTAAATTCCTTCAAATGTCGTCATTGAAATATGGTTCAAATATGTATACAAACATTCGTAGTTGTTTAAATTACTTTTTCAAGTTAAAACTGTTCCGCTGTCATACTCATTTTTCGGGGGAGAGGGTGGTGTGTGCCTGAGAAATTCAAGAGACCGGTGTCACGAGGGTCGAATACACGCCAAAGTTCAAATCCATTTTGTTTTTGGTTTTTTTTTTTTTTTTTTTTTTTTTTTTTTGAGGGGGGCAGGAGCGGCGTTTGAGGGTGGCAACTGGGGCGACTGCCCCAGGCCCCGCGCTTAGGTAGGCCCCGCGTTTCGGTCCTGAACATGTCTCGTCCTGGTTAATAGCCTGTACATGTAGAACCAAAGAGTGGATGGTAGAACGTATTCTGGAAACGATTGTAAAGAAACGAAAGAGGCACTCTTGTAATCCTTTTTAAAGGTCAAATTCCGTAGCGTACCTCTAGACGTCTTTGAAAGCATTACCCCGTTAGCGGAAAATAGGTCAGATGTACCATTCAGCCAATCCCCTTTATTTGTGTACACGTCATTCACAATAGATTTACTAAAATAGTTATTTTTAGAAAACTGTGTCATCGGAATGGCAGTGTCTCGGTAGTGGTGCGATCGGAAACATTAATTAGCGTCATCAAAGTGATTTCTCTGTACGATATCAACATGAGTGGAAGAGATCGCGATAGATTTCGCAAATATGACTCAGGCGCAGAAAAAGCTAAAAAACGCAAGCTCAGAGAAGAATTCGATAGAAGTCAAAAGGGAGAACTGGATAAACTGTTGTTTATAGACCAGAGAAAATAATGAACTTGTAATAATTTAATAAAAAGGTGACACGCGGTATTAAAATTACACAATAATCAAGATATTTCATATTTTTAAATACCATAGCATACTGGTGCTTAGCGATCTTTACTAGTACTCTGGCCCCGCGGGGTCATTGCTGGCACTAGGCCCCGCGCTTACCTAAAGCCGCCACTGGGTGGGGGAGTGTAGTGGGGTGGGGTGGGGTTTTTTTTCCCCAACTTGTAAGGAAAGCTTTAATCCTCATTCGTTCAAATAAGAACGTAGTCTAGATCTCAGTGGCATTCAGCCAGCTAGTCTATCAGTATGTCACGTCTCTTATCTCTTTGTCTCAACCGGTAACAGAGCGCATGTCACATTTTGGTTTGATGCCCTCTGGCAGAGGCTCTGTCATAATGTTTCTGCCAGTCGACCGCTCCCCCAAGAACCTTCGTCTGACGTCTGATGTCTTCGTATTTCATAATCTCTCTGACTGTGCTACACGTCGCCTTGACTACACCTCCCCTTGACTACACCTCCCCTTGACTACACCTCCCTTTTACTACACCTCCCCTTGACTACACCTCCCTTTGACTACACCTCCACTTGACTACACCTCCCATTGACTACACCCCCACTTGACTACACCTCCCCTTGACTACACCTTGCCTTGACTACACCTACCCTTGACTACACCTCCCCTTGACTACACCTCCCCTTACCTCTACTGACCCCTGCCAAAAATAACCCCCATACATCCCCACAGACTCAAAGGTCCCCAAACTGCACTGCTCCTGACATCACTCTCCTCTGACTAAACCCCTGGGCCATTTCGTAGTTAAATCCCTTATTTTTCAACTATATTCATTGTAAATACTAATAAAATAGAGTGTATGCAGTTCCTAAATTTCAATGTACAAAAAAATTCTAGACAGAATATCAACAATAAATATATCGTTTGTTTTACTTTTTTTTTTTTTAAATAAAAACACTAAATCATATTTTTATAGAAAATGACTGGGGTTTTCGAAGATCAATAGTTAAAATTACGAATGTGGACCTTTAAAAATTACGAATGTGGACCTTTAAAAATTACGAATGTGGACCTTTAAAAATTACTAATGTGGACCTTTAGAAATTAAGCAAACGATTTTAAGATCAACTTTCATAGAATATTATTTTTGGAAAACAAAAAAATAAGAAAATAATCATGGAGAGTATTTAATCTGGTGTGTAACATTTTGTATGGTGTGTAACATTTAGTCTGGTGTGTAATATTTAGTCTGGTGTGTAACATTTAGTCTGGTGTGTATCATTTAGTCTGGTGTGTAACATTTTGTCTAGTGTGTAGCATTTAGTCTGGTGTGTAACATTTAGTCTGGTGTGTATCATTTAGTCTGGTGTGTAGCATTTAGTCTGGTGTGTAACATTTAGTCTGGTGTGTATCATTTAGTCTGGTGTGTAACATTTTGTCTAGTGTGTAGCATTTAGTCCGGTGTGTAACATTTTGTCTAGTGTGTAGCATTTAGTCTGGTGTGTAACATTTAGTCCGGTGTGAAATATTTAGACATGCGTGGTTTTAATGCCATTGTAAAAATATTTTTTTTTTTTTTTTCATTAGCTTGGAAATGTTAAAATAATTTCGACTGTATTGTAAGTATTATTGGTGCTTGTAGTAATTGTAATTTTATGTGGCTCTTGTAGTAGTATAACTACGTAAGAAATTTTATTCAAATTGAGTTAATTTAATTTTTTCTTCTATTTTTGTAATAACAGCATGAACAATCCGAAGTCAAGAGGCAGGGGCGGACGAAGAAGAGGCGGAAGAGGTAGGCCCAGTGCAAAGCAGCAGCACAGTGGCTCTGTGAGTTTCACCCGACTGAAGGAATGGGCGGAGCTTGGGCATGACCCCGGGGAGCTGCTTGTTCGAATCCTTTTTAGCCTGGACCAGTTCGCCGCCTTTCTGAACTCGGACACCATCAGCTCGGACAAGATGGAGCTCCTGGGAGCCATCTTCGGTACCGTGCTAACGTGCAAGAATCTAACACACGGCTTCGAGAAGATCCTGGCGGTTACCGCATCATCGAGTTTGTACTCATCTCATCTGACGCGTTACATGAGGGTTAGGCTGGGAAGCGGGGACCCGAGCGTGGTCCCGAGCGTGGACGTCGTGTTGGGCGTGATGATGCGACTTGTTGTGGAGACGTGTCGTTGTTTGGCACCAAAGATTGAATGTTGCAGAAACTTCGTTGAGCATATCATCGATTCAGATTTAGATCACAGTTTGGGCGAGTTAGCAGTGAAAACTGTTCATTCTTTTATAGAGGCTGTCGCCAAGAATGTTACAGAAGATGACGGGAAACCAGCAAGATGTATCGACCATGAGGACGATTTCCGACAGATGACGGTTTTTCCGTCAGAGCGTGACGTCGAAGATTGCGCGAGGCCGGTCTTTCATGCCAACAAAGTGGCGGGGGCCTTTCGTGACAAGGGAGAATACTTTGACGTCATGTTTCGATTGCTCAGAGAAGATTTCATGAGACCGCTGCGTGAAACTGTCGCTCAGTGCAGGCAAGGAAAAAAACATTTGTCAGATTCGACGCTGACAGTTTACGAGAATGTCCGGATCATCGGGACCCGAGCCCACGACGGCATAGAGCATGTACTGCGTCTGGACATCGTCAGGCTGAAGGAAAGCAAATGGGACTGCACGGGTTGTTTCATGGCGGGAAATCTTATTTGCGTTTCCAACGACAATTTCGACAGTGTCTTGTTTGCCACTGTGGCTCACAACTCCGCCGACAATGTCTCACTCGGGATTCTCTTTGTCCATTTCCATAACCGTCTCGAGACGGTCTATGGGATTTCAGCAGACGAAAAGCTCAAATTCGTAGAGTCGCCGTCTTTCTTTGTGGCCTACAGACACGTGTTAGAGGGGCTCCAGGACATGTTTGATCTAGATCTCCCCATGGAGTCCTACCTGGTTCAATGTGTGACTGAGTCAAAACAAACGGCGTATCTGACAGACATGACGTGTTACGATCTAAGCAGCATCAAGGGAGATGATACGAAACACGTGAAGTGGTCACCACAACAAATCTTCCCAAGTGAGTGCTGGCCTCGCTTGACCAAAGTCTGTTTAAATGAAGAACAGTACGTGGCAATTAAAGTAGCACTGACAAGGGAACTAACTTTACTGCAAGGACCGCCCGGAACAGGAAAGACATACGTCAGCTGGAAACTTATGAGAATTCTTCTTGAAAACAGAGGCCGGGGTGTTCCTGACGACAAACCGATTCTCGTGGTGTGTTTCACCAACCACGCCCTTGACCAGTTCCTCGAGGGATTGTTGCCGTTTTGTGACCAAGGTATCGTGCGAGTCGGTGGTCGCAGTGACAGCACTGCTTTGAAACCGTTTAATCTGAGCGAAATTCGGCACAAAAGAAAAAAATCAACAATCACTTCAAGGTACACAAACCGTGTTCAGAAGAAAATAAATGCAGCAGAGCGTGAAATTAGACAAGTGAGCCGAGACATCAAAATGTTCACGGTTGACATCCCTGAGTTGGAGGACTTGACCAACTTCATGTCAGTGACCCACTTTCAGAGCTTACTTGGGGCCACTCTCACGGATGCGTCCGATAAACCGAAACTGAAAATGTGGCTAGACATGGAAGAGGTTGATTTAGAAACCTCGATTGCGACTGCTGTTCAAAGCCATCTGGTGTCACTGATTAAACAGTGCACTCAGATGCGCAAGGAAAGCAGCTTAGATTTCAGCAGGACTATACCCGTGACCACGAAAGCGGCTGTTTACAAGCACTGGGTGTCCGCGTACGAACGGAAGTTCGGGAAACCGTTTAAAGAACAAGCTCATGGGGTCGAGGCGATTTCGACCGTCATATCAGACCAGGTGCTCACTAAGATACACGGGGGCGGGTACGAGACGGTAACTGCCTGGTTACTGGGCAGGAATGTGGATGAGATGCTGGACGCCATAGACGAGCTCCAAAAAAATATGTTTCAGAGACATGACGCGGCGCCGCACGATGAAACAGATGAAGATGATGAATCAAACTTAGAGGAGGACGCCTCTGGCGAGGAGGAAGAAGTCAAAGAGGAATTCAACTCCAGGAAAGTTGAGATTTTGAACAGGGCCTTCATGTTGGGTGTTGACGTCTCAATGTGCGACACGTCGTCTTCGGAAAATGCCTGGATGAAAATGACCCATGGACAGGCGTTGAGAAAGGTCAAGGATTCCCTGCCGATGAGCCGAGAGGAGGCCCTGGGGGCAAGCGACGTTTGGACTTTGGACAGGAACAGTAGGTACAGGTTATACAAGGCGTGGTACAACGATCTGATGGCAGCATTGTCTTCACGACTCCAGGCTCTAACAGACCGCTACAATGTTCTTCTTGAACAATATCGAGAGATAAGAGCGGTACAGGATATCGCCATCTTGAAGGAAGCCACGGTGGTTGGCATGACAACTACCGGCGCCGCCAGGAACCGAAAGCTGCTCCGTACCATCGGTCCTCGCATCATCGTTGTGGAGGAGGCTGCTGAGGTCCTGGAGGTTCACATCATAACGGCGTTGAATGAACACTGCCAGCACCTGATCCTCATTGGTGACCACCAGCAGCTGAGACCAAGGACACAAGTCTACCAACTCGCTCAGGAGTTTGGTCTCGAGGTGTCCATGTTTGAACGACTCGTCAACAACAAATTCACGTGCATTCAGCTTGTGGAACAGCATCGCATGCGTCCAGAGATTTCAGTCTTCGTGAGACTCATTTACCCAGACCTGAAAGACAGCGAGTCCGTCAAGGGAAGGCCCTCTGTTAATGGTATGGACAACAA
>MUZC01000667.1:180872-196486 GCA_002072015.1 Radix auricularia | reverse complement strand
ATTACCGTCGCAGCAGACTACTGCCAGACAATGCAGAGAAACTGATGTTCTTGAAGTTTAATCTGCCATTAATTAATTTCAAGTACTGAGGCTTCGTGTGAATATGACAATAAACAGTATTTTTAATTTTGTTTAATGCTCTCATAACTCTCCAATTTTAAGAACTTAGTTTTTAATTTCGCTAAATGTTGTGTGTCAAATTGTTTTAATTTTTTAACTTGATTTTAAGCGTTTTTTTAAATTTAGGTTCAAATTACTTTGGTGGAATTAAATTCCTTCATTTTGTTTATCTTTTTAAACTGCAATATGCATTGTTTTTTAATTACTTATTTTTGTGATTAAAAATCCTTCTTGTTATGGGGGGCACGGGACTGACACCTTGGTATACTTCCTTTTTTAGCCAAGTGTTGACCAAATCCGCATCCGCATTCGAATCCGACGGATTTATATTTGCCAAATCCGAATCCGACGGATGGGGATTTTCCTCAGCTCCGTCACATCCCTAATTGTAATCCCTTCAAACATTGTTGTAATCCTTTCTAACATTGTTGTGATACCTACTAATAGTGTCGTGGTCCATACTAACATTGTTGTGATACCTACTAATAGTGTCGTGGTCCATACTAACATTGTTGTGATCCCTACTAACATTGTTGTGATTGTGATCAATTCATTAACGTGCCCTGACGGTCTCAATCAGAGAGAAGTTGGTGACGTCAGACGGCCCGCTACATTCACCATCCCGTCGTCTGCCCCAAATGTCGACCGGACGACCGAAAGTGTTGGAAACATTAGTCAACCGTGACTCAGGTAAGCCAACCTGCACCAGACACAACACCAGGATCAAAGACCCACCTGGCTGGCTGGCTGGCTGACCCCACCAGGGCCGCTAGCACACATTCGTCGAAATACGTGTCATCGTTTTCAGACGTGACGTCACAACTTCAAAGGGGAAAAATAAGAAAGGCGTAAAACTACAAAGGACACACATTTGTAAAGCGGGCAGGGGCAGATAATTGGAGTTACCTCTCGTGATATATAGGCTATCAGGTTCGCTGGTGTCTTAGGAGTGGGGAAGAGGGGGTTTGCGAGGATGACGGGGTGGGTGAGTTGGTGGTTAGGGGGGGGGGCGGCTGATTGTGCACTTGGTCGATAAATGACACATTATGATTCTTTGTTTACTCTTTAACGAGTGAGGACAAAAACATCAAGGCTGAGATGAAGGCCGTGCTCTCGGAAACGTAAAACAGCGGGAAAAATGTCTACCCGATGAAAACGCAAATGGGTCAAGGTTGGGAGGAAAAAGAGGGAAAAAGAAAAGAAAGCAACACGCGCACAGATTATAAACACATGGTTTAATAAATTTTCAACTTGGTCTATGCGTTTTAATAATTGCAATGGCACCTGACTCTAAGAGAGTATATCAAAACTTGGCAAGGAATGTTTCTTAGTTTCAATGTTGCTGCATTATTCATATTTTGACCGTTACACGTTGTTGTTTTTTTTCGTTGCTTCTTAGAAATTTTTTATTTTAAAGTATTTACAGAAACCTATCTAAAGAAGAGACGTGTGACTTATACAACCTGTGCAGCTGCACTGTGCCCCCCCCCCCACACACATTCAGAGGTCCCTCCTATCTTAATGTTCTCTTAAAAGACTCTTATTATCCTTATTGAATTAATTCCTTATCCCAACCCAGACTAGGCCCAGAAAAATCCGCTTCGCATTCTAAGCCACTTAGGGGCCCCACAGTTGCAAAGACCGGCCCTTGTTCCTCGGTTTTTAACGTGAAGTCTGTTGGCAAGTGACGCAGCCTTCACTGGGGTTTTGTGGCACGACGCCCAGCCACCTTTGTGTGTCCCTAACTTAGAGTCGGCGCTGGGTGGACTCAGGGAAACCCTTTGTTGCAAATTCACACAGATTCAACCCGTGACTCTCAGTACGCCAGCCAATCGCACGTGCCACTCGACCACCGTACCATTGGATGAGAATATGAAATTAAACAGCCCACAAAAACAAAGTTTTTGGCTATGAATCCCTTGTATATGAGACATAACTAAAAGCATCGGTTATGTTCAATATAATACGCAACGCGCAATAGACTAGCATAAACATGTGAATGCCACTTAGAGATACATAGAGATATGCATTAATTAATTAATTTAATTACAGTACATTCAATCGATCTGAAATTTCGAAAGAATGCATTGTTAAGTGACAAAAGTCGATGTGCATAATTTTAGCTCGATAGGATCCCGGGAAGTCACCAATCTATAAGTTCCTTATTTTAACTTTTTAACTTTTATTGCATAAACGTTTTAGCACAAACTCATTTGTATCATCTTTAGAAAATCAAATACTAATGGGGGGACACGAGCCATTCCGTAATTCGGGAACACGAATTATTTGTAATCCCGCCAGTAAGAGCCATGCTGGATGTAATATTCACGGAGCAGATTTGGGGGGGGGGGCGAAGGGAGGATCCTGGTCGCAAGTCAGGACAGCGTTAAGACAACCCTCGTATCCACCCTGGCTGTAGCAGAAGGCACGTCCGATCAGCGTGACATTGTTTTACCGCATGTTTTAGGAGCGGGGCATTTTCATCACAGAACACTGAAACTCTTTTCAATTTCACATAATTTCTCTTTTATTCTGTTGAATCTGTCCGCAGGGAAAGCGGATTTAGCCGCAAGCTGCTTTCATTTTTCTGCACTAAACATTTCTCGTTCCACGAGTTATTGACATTCTTTATTATTGAAAACACCAAGGCCAGGCGAGGGCTGCGCCATCACAAGGACAAAAAGGCAGAACTTGAGTTCTGTTGGACATGGAGGGAAATTGCCTTCTTCTGCCAGGGGCAGTCATGTTTGGATTTTTATTTTGTATTTTGTCAATAATCCTCATGACATCGACCCCACACCCCCAACCCACTCCCTCACACTCACCATTTCAACCCACGGTTAAAAGGATTTAGAATGCAGAAATTGCTCGTGCATATGATCATGAATACATGCACAAAGATGACATCACCGCTATGTCACATGTCAATGTTACACGACATTAAGAGTAATTACATGACTCATGGATACAATGTAGACTAACCGATTCTTGTGTGTCCACAACGCAATATCTATTGTAACCATATCATTTATTTTGTGTCTCTAACATCTCTTTTGTGTCTATAGCATTTCTGTTGTACGTGTCTATAGCATTTCTGTTGTACGTGTCTATAGCATTTCTGTTGTACGTGTCTGTAGCATTTCTGTTGTACGTGTCTATAGCATTTCTGTTGTACGTGTCTATAGCATTTCTGTTGTACGTGTCTATAGCATTTCTGTTGTCTATAACATTTCTGTTGTGCGTGCGGGGCCGTCCATCAAGTACGTCCCGCTCCAGAGGGGGAAAGTGTGACAGTTTGTGACAGGGGGAGGGGGTGTCCGACCATGTGTGACGTCACGGTGTTTTTTTTGTTGTTAAATTTTAATTATTTTGTTAATAAAAAAAAAAATTTTTGTACGAATGTGTGACGTACTTTGGGGTGGGGGGGGGGGGGGCCCGGATTTTTTCCGTTTTTGGGGGGGGGGGGGGGGGGGAANGATTTGTGACAGTTTTGGACGGGGGAGGGGGATGTTAAAACTGTCAAAAATAGCGTCATGTACTTTATGGACGGCCCCTGTCTATAACATTTCTGTTGTCAATAACATTTCTGTTGTCTATAACATTTATGTTTTGTCAATAATAATACGAAATTTCAGAGTGGGAAGGGTACTAATATTGTAAATCTCTGTCACGTGCGAAAATGCGAAAATGTGTGTTTGAGAGGAGGTCACGTGACGGAAGTAAAGATATAGACCAGAATGCATTGGAAGACAGTTGTTGAAGGTAGAGAAAGGCATGAGAGAGACAGATGGTTGTGTTTGAGTTCTCTCTGCCAATTTTCGCCTTGTAAGATTGTACATACGTTTCGGCATTATTATTTTATGATTACTGAGGATTTTAATTTTATTATCGTGAAGTAAATATTATTGTCTAATAACGCCTAAAAACAGGAGAAACCAAACACCGTTACAATTCTAATTCAACCAATGCCGGTCTAAGGCCATTGCAACCTATGCGGCCGCAGTGGGCTCCGCACTTTCATAGGCCCCGCCAGTGTTTATTTTCACTTATTATCCTTGTTATCCATACTTATCCATACTCAAACTGGGCCACGCGCCATCCGTTTTGCATATTAAGCCCCTCAGGGCCCCCTTTTTTAAAGACCGACCCTTATCTCTAGGCTGTATATACACTACCCTAATTTCTAGGCTGTAAATACCCAATGGCGTCGCTAGGGAGGCGGGGGCGGGCCGCCCCGGGTGACACCATTAGGGGGGTGACACCAAAGGATAAAATTTTACTATGTTGCATTTTATGTCAGAAAAAAGAGACACATTTCTTATATAGAAAGAAATTAAGAAACTCCCACTCCCTCTTTTCATCATTTAACTTACAATAATAAAACCGTCCCGACAAACAAACGAAGTTTTCAAAAAAATAAATAATAATAATTTTTAAAAAAAAGGAACAGCCGCACCAGAGAGATTTTTTTGTTTAAAAAAGGCAGTGTCTTCTGTTGTAAAAGATATTTTTTTAAAAAAAAACTGAGCTTTGAAGTATTGACATCATGGACGGATCCCACTCCCTCTTCCCTCGACGTCAGAGGGGTGGGGGCGGAGTATACGATCGTTCTATTTTTAAAAAATCAAAAGATGGGTTTTGTTGTTGTTATTTTTAGAGGAAAATTATGAATTCAATGTCTTTGAGTTAATATTTTTTTATTTATATTTTTAAAGGCGTTCAAGCATAGATATGCATGTTTATGTATGTATAGGTAGTCCTCCGGTTCGTAGTTGCCATCCTTACCAATGTTCCCTTCAAGCTGCACGGCCGCGCAGCTATCTGGCAGATTCCGCGCAGGAGTTTTGAGTTATCATGCCGCAAATTTCAATAGGGAAAAAATGAGAATTTCTTCGCCTTTGCCAGAAAAGTTAGTAGCAATTTTATCTCTTATTCTACCTGGGACACAGTCGCTGCTTTTGTTAAAATCCAATTATGAAAACAAGTTTAAATGTCCAGAATGTATCTTCCATTTCTAACATACAGCAAACAGACATTAACAACATAATTCAACTCATTCGTCTAAAGTTAAAACAAAGGAAAATTTCAAACACCCCCTTAAAAAAATAATTAACATTGGTGACTAGCCTTGAAGCAGAACAAATACTTTAATATCACTCGCCGACAACTTACAAAAAAAACTTTGATGTCACGAACAAGCCGGTGTGATATTTTAATCAAAGCAATTGGAGTTGTTTTTGGGGTGATAGTGTGTTGAAAGGAGGGCTTTGAAATGACAACTCAGTTTGCGCTGGACACCTGGAGAAGGATTTTTTTTAGACGACACGGAAATCAGATGACTTTCACGGCACTTTGCTTTACACGCATTGTTGCTCAAATTGTTGAGAAACATATAAGTAAAGACTGAATACTGTGAATTGCTGGCCCGTTGGTATAATGGTCAATAAATATTTTATTCGTAGTGTCATTCATGAAGTAGTTGGATAATTTGCCAAATAAAGCAAGCTGTTACAAAGGATAAAATCTAACGACCATGGAGGCATACCAGTTTGTATAATGAAGGATCAATAACCTAAGAGGTCATGAGCACCTACCTGACAATTTTCATTGGTCTGTAGAGGTCGCTAAAATGTTTTCAGGCTGTAAGGGTGAAAACAAAGTCCCATTCTCAAATTCGTTGAATGTCTGAGTTGGCCGCGTGGACTATCGTTTTCTTGAAATCGACTTGATGCTATCGCGTATATTGTAAGCGTTAGTCGACACGTCAAATGTTAATTTCCGACAAGAAGAACTTGGTGCCCTTGTTTCTAAATAAAAAGCATTGTTTAAAAGCTATGAAGACATTTAGCAGAAACTTATGGATGAGTATCACAATTTAAATTTATGATTAATGCTAGCGGAAAAAATTAAAATGTGGGTTGATGCAGACTTTCGACAAGGTGATTCATCATTAAGTTTGCCATGACTGAAGAATAGTTCAGCGACTTTGTCATTCTGTTGGATATTTGTGCCACATTTCTTGCATCGAGCACTGGTTGCAAATGTGGATTTAGCCTAAAGAATTCTATAAAAGTAAAATATAGAAATAGGTTGGAAGAGTTACATTTAGACTTGCTTATGAGGATTAAATCTTGTCAGAATGATGGACATCGGATCAACCTTGGCAAAGTCTATAAAATATGGATCTCGTTGAAAGACAGGTGCCAGATCGCCCCAGAATAGATTAGCGGCTTATGGGTAGGTTGGCATTTCGTTGATTTATGCATGATAAATACCGTTGAACAGATGAACAGAAATATACATTTATAATTCTTGTTTATTTTAATATAATTTAATATATTATTTTGATAAAGAAATGTGTCACTTAATGTACATCGGTCCAATTGGTGCATGTATTTTTGTGAGATGTCAAAAATTTGAACACAAAAAGTGGTACTCTGTTTAACTTTGAACATGTGTTTTAAAAAAAAAAATTTAGCACAACAACCGGCAAACCTTAGAGGGAACATTGATCCCCACTTAGCTGTTTATCTGTTATACAAACCTTTTTTCATGTGGTAAAGAAATAAAAATACCTCCCTTGAAGGGAAGAAAAGTGCTGATTTTCAGTGTTACAAGGTGACAAAAATGTAAAATTATGTATGTTCCCCTTCCCTTTATTTGCCACTGGAAGACAGGATGAGTTCTAGGGATTTGGGGCCATGCATAAATGACGTCACGTGCCAAGGGGGAGGGTGTCCCGCAACTGTGACGATGTGTGACAAGAGGGAGGGGTGTGTTTAAAAATGTAACGTTATATCAAAAACGTGCAACTTTAAATAAAGTTCCAATTAAATATTTGATTGTATACTATTTATTTAATGACACTTTCAATGGTTTCACGCGTGTTATGATATTAGAGTGCAGACTTACACTAAATACATATTTAAATGACAAACAATAACTTGCCACTTGATAATTTTTATTTAGAAAATACGGCTTGGGGTGGATTCTAAGCTTTGTGACGTCATATCGGAAAAAAGGGGCTGTGAGTCTAAGTTCTAAGTTTTTGTGACAAAGAATGACGCGGGGGGGGGGGGGGGAGATCGGCAACCTTGCCTGACGTCATGTATGGACGTCCCCTTAAGTCGTGAAGGGGTGACACCATGAGCTTCCGCCCCGGGTAACACCAACCCTAGCGACGCCCCTGTATATACCTACCCTTATCTCTTGGCTGTATATATATAATATACCCTACCCTGATCTCTAGGCTGTATATACCCTACCCTGATATCTAGGTTGTATATACCCTACCCTGATCTCTAGGCTGTATGTACCCTACCCTGATATCTAGGCTGTATATACCATGATCTCTAGGCTGTATATACCCGACCCTGATCTCTAGGCTGTATATACCCCACCCTGATCTCTAGGCTGTATATACACTACCCTGATCTCTTGGCATAATATACCCCACCCTGATCTCTAGGTTGTATATACCCCACCCTGATCTCTAGGCTGTATATACCCCACACTGATATCTAGGATGTATATACCCCACCCTGATATCTAGGTTGTATATACCCTACCCTGATATCTGGGCTGTATATACCCCACCCTGATATCTAGGCTGTATATACCCCACCCTGATATCTAGTCTGTATACATACCCTAGTGTCACAATTTCTTAAAATAACTCTCACACCAAAGAAGTAGAATGTGTAACCCGAAAAGGGCGGAAAGAATGGGAATATGATGGGGTGGGGAGGAGGGATTTAACAGAGTTCCACAGAGAAACCTCCATAGGAAGTGCTTTTGAATGTCGTATTGCTTTAGCCTTGTATCATCAGGAATTGGAGCACCTACAGGCGGTCTATACATAAGACTTATGTACATACCGGCAGCTCCTGCGATGCCAATGGCAGCCAAGCTGCATCGACGCAAGTCGTTCCCTTGGTTACACCATTGACGTGGAGAGGGGGATATGCTGTATGGGCAGCAGCTAATTCTCCATAATACCCGCCCAGGCTTGCATCACCTCTGGAGAGGACACTCCAGCGTCGCCGCAAGGTGTCGACAAAACACGGGAAGCAGCAGTTACCGGTTATAAGCCAAAGCTCAATTGACGTAGAGCTAGGCGCCAGGGGCTGCTTCCGACGGTGGGAGAGACTACCAATGTCTCACTGGACAGCTACCGCCCGCCTCAAACTGGGCAGCCCCCAGTCAAATAGGTGCTATCCCGTCATGGCCTGCCTTCTCCACTGGGTGCGTGGAGATTAGAGTACCACTCAACAAGTGGGCCACTAAGCCCTGCACCAAGAAATACAAAAAAGAAAAAGAAGACCCCAGCTCTTCGAATCGCTAGCTGGAACGTGAGGACTATGTGTCCCGGCATCACTGATGATCTGCAGTCCATAAACGACACACGGAAGACAGGAATAATCGATAGAGAACTTAAAAGGCTAAAGATTGACATAGCATGCCTTCAGGAGACCAGGCTCCCAGACAACGGTTCACTCAAAGAGGCCAATTACACCTTCTTCTGGCAAGGCAGACCGAAAGACGAACCTAGACAGCATGGTGTGGGTTTCGCTGTTAAAAACACTCTTCTACCATCCATTGAACCACCGTCATCAGGCACGGAGAGGATCCTCACTCTAAGACTCAGAACAACTGCGGGCCCAGCAAACATTCTTAGTGTGTATGCCCCAACACTCTATTCAACTCCGGAAGAGAAGGACCAGTTCTATGGAGCGTTAGACCAGGCAATAGCCGGCATCCACAAAGACGAGGCAATCTATCTCCTAGGAGATTTCAATGCTAGAGTGGGGAGCGACCACGAAGCCTGGCCCACCTGCCTTGGACTATTTGGAAGAGGAAAGTTAAATGAAAATGGACAAAGGCTTCTGGAATTGTGCTGCTCACGAGGCTTGTGTGTGACCAACACTTTCTTCAAGTGCAAGGATATACATCAAGTATCTTGGAGACACCCTCGATCCCACCAATGGCACCAGCTGGACCTCATTATCACCAGGCGTGCACAACTAGCTAGCGTCCTACTCACTCGCAGCTATCACAGTGCCGACTGTGACACGGATCATTCCCTTGTCGCCAGCAAAGTACGAATAATGAGGAAAAACTCGTACCACACAAAGAAAAAGGGAAGTCCACGCATCAATACCTCCTGCATGAAAGACCCTGCGATAGCGCAGCTGTTCAAAGACAAGGTGAAGGAAAGTCTCTCAAAGATGTCCCCATGCGTCACCATTGACTCCAAATGGACGCAACTGAGAGACACAATCTATACATCCGCAATACAAGCCTTTGGCAAAAAATCTCACAAAAACACGGACTGGTTTGATGAACATTGGGACGAGATGAAACCCGTCACTGAAGCAAAAAGGAAAGCTCTTATGGCTTACAAGGAAAAGCCTACACCTGACAATTTGCATGCTTTAAAAACAGCTAAGTCACTTGCCCAAAAGGTTGCACGTAAATGTGTCAATACCTACTGGCTTAAGCTCTGTTCCAGTATACAATCAGCTGCAGACATGGGCAATGCAAAAGTCATGTACGAAAACATCAAAAAGGCAACGGGCCCCTTGACGTCAAAAGCTGCTCCCCTAAAGTCCAAAAATGGAGAAATTATTCAAGACCAGGCAGCACAGCTAAAACGGTGGGTTGAGCATTATCTGGAATTGTATTCAACAGTTACCACAGTCTCCAGCACCGCTCTAGATGACATCCCAGATATGCCACTCATGGAAGAACTTGATGTCGTGCCCACACAGGAAGAGCTGAGCAAAGCAATTGACAGTCTAGCTTGTGGAAAAGCGCCTGGGAATGATGGAATACCACCAGAGGTTCTAAAGAGTGGCAAGACAGCTTTACTCCAACCATTGCACGAGATTCTGTCCCTCTGCTGGGAACAGGGCTACATCCCCCAAGACCTAAAGGATGCAAATATAGTGACACTATATAAAAACAAAGGTGATAGGAGTGATTGCAATAATTATCGCGGCATTTCACTCCTTAGTATTGTAGGAAAGACCTTTGCCCGCGTTATACTAAAACGTTTACAAAGCCTAGCATCCCGCGTCTATCCAGAATCTCAGTGTGGTTTCCGGTCCGGTCGGTCTACCATAGACATGGTGTTCTCCATACGACAGCTCCAGGAAAAATGCAGAGAGCAGCAGATGCCACTATACATTGCATTTGTGGACCTTACAAAAGCCTTCGACTTAGTCAGTCGCAACGGGCTATTCCAAATACTGGCAAAAATTGGATGTCCCCCTCACCTACTTGCCATCATCAGACAGTTCCATGAAAATATGCTTGGNTACTCGCACCAACACTCTTCGCAATATTCTTCTCTGTACTTCTTCGATACGCATTCAAGGATAGCAGTGAGGGAATCTGGTTACATACCAGAGCTGATGGAGGACTTTTCAACACTGCCCGCCTCCGAGCCAAGACCAAAACGACGGATGTCCTAATTCGAGAGCTACTATTTGCGGATGATGCGGCACTAACAGCACATACAGAATCTGGTTTGCAACAACTCGTGTCAAGCTTCTCCAATGCCTGCAAAGAATTTGGTCTGCAAATCAGCTTGAAAAAGACAAACATCATGGCCCAAGACACTCGACCTCCTCCTACCATAAATATCGATAATGAAAACTTGGAGGTTGTGGACAGCTTCACCTACTTGGGATCCAAGGTCTCCAATACACTGTCCATTGAAGAAGAAATAAACAGAAGAATTGGCAAGGCATCCGCAACAATGGCTAAACTAAATAAGCGGGTCTGGCAAAACACCAAGCTAACGGAGAAAACCAAACTGTGTGTCTATCGAGCCTGTGTCATCAGTACACTACTATATGGGAGCGAGACATGGACCACTTATACATCACAAGAGCGTAAGATTAACAGCTTCCATTTGCGATGCCTGCGACGTATCCTTGGTATTAAATGGCAAGAAAAAGTGCCTAATAGTGAGGTCCTAACGCGTGCCAATACCCAAAGCATGTTCTCAATTCTTAGTGAAAGACGCCTGAGGTGGCTAGGACATGTAAAAAGAATGAGCCCCGGCCGCATCCTGAAGGACCTCCTACATGGTGAACTTGCTTCAGGAAAGAGGAAAACAGGTCACCCACGCTTGCGATTTAAGGATGTCTGTCAAAGGGACATGAAAGCAGCCAAAATACATACAAGTGACTGGGAGTGTAAGGCAGAAGACCGATCTACGTGGCGCACAGTTGTCAAAGAGGGCGTCATAGTAGCCGAGGAGCGAAGAATGGAGGAGGCTGCAGACAGAAGAGCTAGGAGAAAGGCCAAAAAATTTGGAAGCACAGAACTCGTGTGTAAAAACTGTGGCAAAGACTGTCACTCAAGGATAGGACTGCAGCTAACGGATATTTTATAAAGAAACCTGGCTTAAAATATCCCCCTTCTGAATTCCTCGGCTGTCTGCAATCTCAATCTAACGCTAGATAACTTGCTCGCGTCCATAGCACAAAAATAATCTGTGAGGCAAAGAGCTGTCCTGCTGACGTCACTAGCTAATGAGAGAAACACACCGAGTCCTCCATGTTGAATGGCGAAGTAAGGGTGGGGAGGGGTGGGGGATGTGAGAATAATGATTAGGTCAAGAGCAGGGTATGGATGAGTGTATCTTTCTATGATTAAAGATTAAGTAAAGTTTTTACAGTCCGGAGATTACAGAGAGATTTATTATAAGGTGGACGCTGCCATTAGGTGTTGTCATAGAATGAGTTGAGGTACATGGAGTTTGGGTATAAGGTATTGGGTACAAGGTTTATGGGTACAAGGTATTGAGGTACAAGGAGTCTGGGTACAAGGAGTTGAGGTACAAGGAGTTTGGGTACAAGGTATTTAGGTACAAGGAATAGAAGTACAAGGAGTTTGGGTACAAGGTATTGAGGTGCAAGGAGTTTGGGTACAAGGTATTGAGGTACAAGGAGTTTGGGTACAACGCATTGAAGTACAAGGTATTGAGGTACAAAGTATTGAGGTACAAGGTATTGAGGTACAAGGAATAGAAGTACAAGGAGTTTGGGTACAAAGTATCGAGGTACACGAGTTTGGGTACAAGGTATTGAGGTACAAGGAATAGAAGTACAAGGAGTTTGGGTACAAAGTATCGAGGTACAATGAGTTTGGGAACAAGGTATAGAGGTACAAGGAGTTTGGGAACAAGGTATTGAGGTGCAAGGAATAAAGATGCAAGGAGTTTGGGTAGAAAGTGGGCTGCCGAAATTAAGGACTAATTTCTCGATTAATCGGTAAAATTGTTTATCGATGAAAATTATTTTAATTGTTTTTACTTAAATAACAATAACATAGTTTGAATTCATTGACATATTGAACTACATGTACTTATATTTTTTTTTAAAAAAAAGAGTTTATTGACTAACTTTGTTGCTTCCCTTTAAAATTTCAGTTTAATGACTTCATACATCTTATTTTTAGCTTAATCCAAACTATCGATTAATTATTCGGTAATTTTTCAAAAATTAACGATTTAATTAAAATTAATCGATAACAGCCCTAGTACAAAGTATTGAGGCACAAGTAATAGATGTACAAGGAGTTTGGGTATAAGGAGCTTATTAGATTTAGATACAATTAGTTGAGGCAAAAAGAGTTAAGGTACAGTTAGATACGCCGGGATGAGATGAATGCCAGTAAAGTGAGATTTGGGTACAAGATGAGATTCGAGTAGAGCAGGGGTCTCCAAACTACGGCGCGCGGGCCAGGTGCGGCCCACAAGACCCTCTCATCCGGCCCCTGGAGATCCTTTTAATTTAAAAAAAAGATACTAATTTTACCTATGGTTTACCACAAAACTGTTTGTAGTCAGCCCCGTAAACTGCTGTTTGACAGTTAATGTGGTCCTCCGGCAGAAAAGTGTGGAGACCCCTGGAGTAGAGGATGCTAGGATCAGAGATGTAAAATCATTTTTATTTTTTTGTTAAATTTGTCAATTTTAATTTAATGCCTGTGCTTGAAATGATATAAGTTTAAATACAACTCGTCGCTGTTTGAAAAGCATGCACTAAATAGTCTTCATCAGTTGACTAGCAACAATCTGTTTACATTGGGAACACAAACCTAAAGAAAATGGAGGGAAATGAATTTTTTCCCATACAATTCAGATTTTTAAAAAGATGTTCTCAAGAATTCAGTTTCCGAGACAAGGGGCATAAACCGTGAACACTTCCGGTTTCCAGACTTCTTGACAGTAATTAATGAAAAGCCAACATTTTATTTACTTCCGGTTCACTGGTATTACGGGAAGGCTGGGAAGGGCCTTGACCCAATTTCCCAGTCTAAGAAATTTAGAGCACAATGGCGTATGATTGTAGTCTGATGTATTGATCATTGGAATTGAGCGGGGTGGGGGAGGTGGGGGNCCCCAAAGAAAGGAGAAGTTTAATCTACAACACCCGACTTTTGTGAATTGCAGGTGAACAATAAACCTTCCCTTTGCAGCACGCGCAACTTATATGGAATTAAGAGGCGGGTATAGTCACACACACACATTTTGATTACGTCACCCTTTTAATATCCACTTATAACGAGGCGTTAATCTATTACCTTCGGCATGGTCCGAATTCAAAAACCTTTTAAAGAATTTTTTTGTGGTTTATGAAATTCATAACTGACTTCCTACCATTACAGAAATTCTCCTTAATATCTGACGCACGGATATTCAGCAAAGTAATTTTAAGCATAAAATTAGGAATGTACGGAATTCAAATTTGTTTAAGGCGGGTTCGGATCTGTTCGGATTTTTTAAAGTGAAATCCGGACGGAGCCGGAGACGGATTTGTAAAAATGGCCGAATTTGCTGGAATCTGAGCCATTTTATGTGGATATATTTTACGGCTCTACAGGCAAGCCGGATTTATGAATTTAAAATTCTGCCAGAGCTGGATTTAAGAAAAATGGCTGGATTCCGGATTGCAAATTCGGTACACCCCTAAATAATATTAGTTTTAACAATCCTGTCATTGGTGAGTGCGGGTATAAGAGAAATCTTGGCGGTAGCTAGTAGCTGTAGGAGGGAGTTGTGGGATGTGTGCACTCGATTTATGTACATTCGATTTATGTACGCTCGATTTATGTACACTCGATTTATGTACACTCGAAATGCGTAAAATTTATTTACTGGAATGTTCTATTTGAAAAGGAAAATTTGGTCAAAGTCTTCCTAAATCTCTTCATCCAGGAAGTACTCTGGTTATTACGCTTTAAAAAAAAATATTTAAAATTAAATGGTTCTAAATTTGTGTTTATCCCCGGTACGTTTAACGTCATGTAAAAAATCCTAAAGAGATTAATCAAATATAAAAGTAGATTGTTATCAATTTATCTCAACACAGATCGACTGATAACAAATCAATTCTAATGTTCCGCGTGAAACTCGGTTTTTCGAAGAAGAAAAATTATCAAAAAAACCTGTATCGTTTGAGGATGCCTGGCCATATGTTGATGTTTGATGTTGTCGTGAGTACACGGCCCTGGCTTATTGACTGGCGTGTAACCTGACTTTTGGCCACGCCCACTTATGAAGTTATCGGGTGCTATCTGGAAAGACTAGAGTTAATCAAAAGATGTTCAGCGGTACAGTTGTTCAGCCGGTACGGTGTTTTAGACGGCACGATTATTCAGCGAGTACAGTTGGTCAACTGCTTGCTGTCTGAACTGTTGCAGACAGCTTGCTACAGTCGGACTTTGATGTGATCGAGTTATGCTGGCTGACACTCAAGTGACATACTGACAGAAAGAGAGACAGACAGACAGACGGACGGACGGACAGACAGACAGACGGACGGACGGACAGACAGACAGAAAGACAGTGCTGGACTGCATGACCAACACGAAGAGTGTCATTTATTTATTGAATAAAGTCTTCTGATTCATGGTGGTGGAGAGGGGTGGGGGTAAAACTAGACGTAATCTTAGGAACGAGAATTTCATGATGATTAGTCCGGAAGTTCGGGGAAGTTGAACTCAATAAATCTGTTTGTAAACGGTAATGGGTTAACGGTTTAACTGGTGGTGAAATGACTGGATGAGTGAAGTGTGAAATGAAAACAAAGGCAATGGTGTTGTGGTTTTGATTGTCTCAACTAAGGTTTAAAAAGGTACTTCGAAGGATTGACTCAAAAACATTGGCAGTTTCTAGCACCTCAAGTTTCCCTAAATATTCCGGATGTGTTGGAGCAAATTTTTCATAAAACAAAGACACTCAAACACGGTGACTCTTGAACACGTTGACACACGAACACGTTGACACCCGAACACGTTGACTCCCGAACACGTTGACACCCGAACACGTTGACACCCGAACACGTTGACACCCGAACACGTTGACACCCGAACACGTTGACACCCGAACACGTTGACACCCGAACACGTTGACACCCGAACACGTTGACACCCGAACACGTTGACACCCGAACACGTTGACACCCGAACACGTTGAG